>ML791874.1:101687-120036 GCA_009831015.1 Picea engelmannii
GTTGGCTGGGGCCGTGGATGTTTCCCCGTAGGGGTTTTACCACGTGAAAACATCGGTGTGTTGATCTTTGATCTGGTTATGTGAGTGGTTACTGAAGGTGTTCGTCCTCTGTTGGAATACCTGTGTTGTCGAACAGAAAAGACCCAAGAGATAATGGTACTTGAAAAATAATACACAACACAAAAACCACACATGGAGGTGGAGACATACCCTCTAAGGAAGGAGGCGACATGGAAATTGAATTGGATGAGCGGGGATTAGCAAGGGTAGATTTAGTCAATCTAAAAAAAGCCTATCAAAGAAAGGAATTGTACACTATTCCCACATATCATCTCAAAAAAGTCCACAAGGTATATCTAGAATCCACGACAGGCGCAACATCCATAGAAAGAAAGGGCTTGGGGATCCACCAAGACCCCCTCAAAGAGAAACGCAAGCAATCCAAGGACAAGAAGAAGTATGGCCTCAAATCTACCCAGCAGCTCATTCAAGAGGTAGGTAACTTCATGGTCAACTTGAGCCAAATCCAATTGATTTATGAAAGTTTCCCACCCCTTCCCACACCCTCTTCCTTGTGAATATCATCTCATGGAATATCATAGGCTTAAATGGGAGAAGCAAGAAAAGGATTCTCTGAACCCGTATCATGGAAGGGAATCTAAACATACTAATTCTTCAAGAAACAAAATGTCCGGGCTTCGAAGAGAACCTCATTTTTACCCATTGTTGGATACAAGCCTACTCTATCCACTCTCACTCCATGGGGGTTGTAGGTGGCCTGTAAATACTATGGAACCCAACCACAATCCTCCTAGATGGTTTATTTACCACTAAATGGACAATTTCAGCAAAATACAAAGCAATAGGTTTAGACAAAAAGGGGATCATTACCAATTTTTATGGCCCACGGATCCATATGGATAATCATAACTTATTACAGAGCCTAATATGCCTCAACAATATTGTCAGGTGACATCGATGGATTTTTAGAGGAGACTTCAACATGATCCTCTCGCTGGAAGAAAAAAGAGGAGGCAATTGCAGATTAGAAGGAGACTCTAAAGACTTCAAGGAAACCATTGAAAATTTGGGCCTAATAGATATGGAAAACCATAATGGGGAATTCACATAGACTAATAGGCGCTCAAAATCCCAACATATAGTGTTTCGATTAGATTGATTCCTTGTATCTAAGCCCCTCATGATGGATTGAATATCAATGGAAGAAAGCGTCCTAGCCATATCTAGCTCTAATAATTGGTCCCTTTAGCTATGGATCGATATCACAAGCTCTCCCCGTAGAAGGCCTTTTTTCTTTGAGAATCCTAACTCACCCACTAATACTTTCAAGCGAATCACCATAAATGGTGGAAGAATATTTCCATTCTGAATGGATCACTGATGTTTCAATTTCAACAAAAGTTGAAAAACTTCAAGTAGCACTTGAAGTTTTGGAACATGAACGTGTTTGGGGAAATTTTTCAAGCCAAGCGATATATTGAGCAACAAATGAGGAACATACCGTAAAAAATCATACTCCAAGGGTACACAAATCAACTTCAGGAAGAGGAAGTGTGGGTCAAACAACAGTTGGAAGATCGCTATGCTTGGGAAGAAATCTTATGGTGTCAAAAGTCAAGGATCCAATGGCTCAAAGAGGGGGAAAAAAACACCAATTTCTTTCATCAGTCCATGATCCAGCACCAACACATAAATAAAATCTCAAATATAGAGGATGACCAGGGACAAATCATAACCACTCATTCAAATATAGAACAAGAAATGGTAAGATATCACCAAGATCTCCTTACAAAACCCCAATCATATAGATCAACAACAATTGAAAGAATCACATGGTACATACCCTCTCTTATTAATTATGAATATAATTTTACCCTTATGAGACCAATCACGATTAAGGAATTAGATCTAGAAATAAAAGAGATGTCCATTGGAAAAGCTCCTCGCCCAGATGACTTCACAACTGATTTCTTCCACTATTGTTGGCCCATGGTATGGGAGGAATTTTGGCAATGCATTGAGGATTCCAAGAGGTCCAAAAATAGGTCCTCTCGCCTCTCAATGAAACCTTCATCATGTTGGCATGTTTTACAGGCAGCGTATGCTTGTCATTGATGGCAAGTACATCAGCGATGATGGCTTGAGTACAAGTAAAATGTCCCAGGTAGGCACCAGAAGTATTTTGGGGAGACACAACAAAGCAAGCTCGTGAAGACCAAAAGAGATAGTGCAAAGGTGCACGCAGAGTGCAAGAGTGTGCTTGTTAATTTGATGGAAAACAGGTAGGCAAAGAAGATCAGCAACGATGATGGCATGGCAAGATCAGAAGCGTAAACTCCGGGAGTCAAGGAAGCAACTCACGGCAGAAAATCCCAAAATGCGAAAGATCATAGCAGACCGAGAATCGAAGTTTCGGATACCAGGAGTTGGAAGTGTCGAAACACTTCACCACAGGAATGTCGAAATGTCGGAATGCCAAAATGCAAAGAACACCTTTTGGTGTAGGTTTCGGATACCAGGAGTTGGAAGTGTCGAAACACTTCACCACAGGAATGTCAAAATGCGAAAAACACCTTTTGGTGCAAGTTTCGGATACCGAGAATTGGAAGTGTTGAAACACTTCACCACAGGAATGTCGGAATGCCGAAATACGAAAAAAACATTTTGGTGCAGGTTTCGAATACTGGGAGTTGGAGGAGTCAAGAGTCAAGACTCTTCATCACAGGAGTCCCGAAGTTGCAAAATGTGAAACACTGAAATCCCAAAATAGGCACATCAACAAAGACTCCATTTTGGAGTTTTGCAGATTGGGAAATCAAAGGTGAAGCGTAAACTCCATTTCAGAGTTTCGGATACCGGGAGTTGGAGGAGTCAAGTGTCGAGACCCTTCATCATAGGAATGCCGAAATGTGAAATTGCAAAAGTGCTTTATGGATAAGCGCTTGGTCACCGCTRATGGTCACATCATCGAAGAGCTGTAGAGAAGAGCTCGAAGAGACAAGATCCATTTCAGAGTTTGGGACATGGAGAGTTGAGACGACTCTTCACAGAATCCCCGAAATGTGAAATGCGAAATGCGTGTTCAKAATTGGCCCCTGGTCATAACCTATGGTCACATCAACGAAGGCTCAAGGGAGGAGCTAGCATGAATCTAATCTCCATTTCAGAGATCGTGACTTGGAGAGTCGAGATGCCTCACAACAGGAATTGTCGAAATGTGAATCATGAAAGCACCTTCTGAACAGGTGTGTGGTCACCGCCTAAGGCCACATGTGAAAGGAAAGGTGAAAGGTGCCAAATTCATAAGGCTCAATAGGTTCACAGTGTAACTACCAGAAACCACTGATTGTTTTTGCACAGAAAAATCAAAGAGGCCTCAGTGTGATTGCTAGAGGAGCTGAAGAGTCTTAATGCATCTACCAGTGGAATGAAGACTGTTCATAGAGGCGATTGATAGATGGAAGAGCGTTAAAGCCTGTAACTGCAACAAAGAGGATGAGCTCGCCTATGATATAGAAGGCGAAGAGTCTTGACTGCTAGACAGGCTAAGGAATCTCATCATAACACCCAGTGATGATGAACGCATGGGTATAACCACCAAAGAAGATGAAGATTTTCCATGATGATCAGGAAGAGGACTCGACACGAGTAGAACATGAAGAACAAAGAGAGTGTGTTGATGCTCAAGGGTGTGAAGTGGTGGCAATGGGGAGTGGCAGTGGATATCCCAATGGGGAGAACAATGGCGTGGGAAGAGCATGCAAAAGCATTGCACATATAGCATGCACAAGGTGCACAGAGACTACAAGAATGTAGAACAAAGAAGAGATGGGGGCTATTGTTGAGAGTGATTCAGGTGTATAGAAGGAGGCAGAGTGCAACAACTGAAATGGACAGAAGAGGAATAGTGCATAGAAGGGACATGGCACATAGAGCATAAAGCGCAGCAAAAGAAAAGAACAGAGATGCATAACTGAGACAGTAAAAGAAGGCTGAGGTGCACTTGTAGAGAAAAAAAGAAGATCAGAAAGCGCAAGAAGATGCAAACAGAGAGACACTGATACAAGAGAGCAGAGTAGCATAGCAGAACATTGATAAGCCTGGTAAGCCAATGACAACTATTGGATCACTGTAATAAGTTTCAGTAGAAAATATTTATAATCAGGGTGGTAGGGAGGTTCTAGGGAGGACTGTTGTCCTCATAGGTTCAAGTGGGTGCTTGAGCATAGGGAGTTGTAGCTTCCATCTAGTTGCAGCCAGAGAGACCAGGGTGGCAGGGTGGTGCAAGGCAGAACTGTTGTTATCTGTTATACAACTTGGTGCCTGTGTGACTGGAAGTTGGTGCTTCCATCCAGTTGGTGTTGGAACACTTAGGGAGTTGTTGCTTCCTTCTAGTGGATGCTAGAGAAACTAGGGAGTTGGTGCTTCCTTCTAGTGGGTGCTAGAGAAACCAGGGAGTTGGTGCTTCCTTCTAGTGGGTGCTAGAGAAACCAGGGAGTTGGTGCTTCCTTCTATTAGGTGCTAGAGAAAACAAAGAGTTGGTGCTCTCAGCAAGTTGCAGCTTGCAAAACAGAGGTTGTAGCCTCACAATGAGTTGGAGCTCATATGTATGATAATGTACAGAATGTAAATATTACTTATCATACCAAGAAGAAGAGGTTTTTACCCTTTATGGGTTTCCTCGGGAAATATCTGTCTCTGTATATTTCATATGTGTGATTGATGTTGAATATTCTATTGCTTACTTCCCTGCATTATTGTGATTGCCATTGAGTGCTCTGTAAAGACTTTTAAATAATCATAATTGTTTAAGCACGGTAACAACTGATTCACCCCACCTTCTCAGTTGTCTAACACATCACACTTATCCCTAATAAGGAGCATGCTACCCATCCCAAGCAATTCAGGCCCATTGCTCTCTGTAACATCATCTAAAAAATTCTCATGAAGGTAATCACTCTTAGAATCAAGCCCATTATTTTGCACATCATTTCTCATGATCAATATGGACATGTGAAAGGCCGCCAAATCATGGATAGTATATTCTTGGCCCATGTTGGCATAGGGGTAGACCCAGGGTTCAACGCTTCAACGACACACCAAATAAACCCTAACTACCGACCCTGTCGACAACAATTGCAAAGTATGAGAAGTCTCACCCGAGGTAGAGGTAGGGGGGTTACAGGACTCAAGTGTCTATAACCAAGTTGGGACACACATATGTGATTGTAACACCTCGCAGAGTACTTAGGAATAACACCCATTAATCCATTAGCTTTATTCACATCGCAGATCAAACACTAAGTACAGATCAACGCAGTAGAAATAACAAAATATACATCACACTTAGTATCTGAAGTTAGGTGTAACACTTTTAACATAAACAAAGCACTAAGCATTCATAGATCTATCTATTATTCATAATAACCAATGCACTAAGCAGATATACAACATAAATATCATAACACAAAGAAAACCATCAACACATGATATACATGGTTCACCCCAGTGTGGGGCTATGTCTACCAACTGCTTCTTCTTCTTTATTAGGCTTCAATATCTTACATTCATCTGCTCCTGTGCACTGAGCCATAGAGCCAATATTTGCACTGGACAGGTGATTTGTGCACTCCACACCAGATCCACCTTCCCAAAATCAGGTCAAGGCACAGAGCCTTACATACATGTTTTGTTGCACAAATCAACTCATAACTACTTGCCTCTTGCACTTAGCTAGATCCTACTTTGCTTGCACTAAGCACACTTCTACATTACATCCTTACATATTTATACTTTTACAAAAAGTCCTAATCATGGGTGAACCCATGGGCTGACATCCCATAACCCATTACATAAACCCTAATGAACCCCTTGTTGGGTCCACAAAACAAGTGAGATCTCGTGATCTCAGTTCCGCCTAGGCGCTCCATCTTCAACCAACCTGTCAAGGTCCAAAAGTGGTCAAACCCGACCAATGTTTCCTCAAAACTTGATCGAGGGCCAACAGGTCCCCAACACTTACCTTTGACTTGTCTCGAGTCACTCAGATCTAGGCAACACTGCTTCGAAGGCCTCGATCTTAGCTCGAGCCGCCTCGACTTGTTGCTTCACCTGAGCCTCTTGCTCAACGAACTCTTGGAGTACTTGTTCAGTAACAGGCCCTTCCAGGATTTGTTCCACTTTCGCAACCACTTGGTCTAGTTGTGAGCCCTGTCCTTCGATCTCTTCAAACATCGTGCAGGCTTCGTCTTGCACCGATTGTAACCTCTATGTAACTTCCATTACTCTACCCTGGATGGATGTAATCTATTGTTGGACCGCGCATTGTTCATCTCTTCATTCCCTCGACTATAGTGAGCGACTTCATCTATGCTTGAACTGTCAGTGTCTACTGCCGCACCTCCTGTAGTTGTGCTTCCAACCTCCTAAGCTCTAAGTCTTCTGTGAGGCAGTCGTAGGTCTGCGTGCTTTTTTTGCTTAGTTTCTTTCATTCTAAGGCGAGGATTCAGATCCTTTCCATTGCAGTCTTAGCGACTTCCTCCCTCTAGTCGCGCACTTCCTACAGAGTGCTAGTTACTACTTGAAGCTCCAACTCGTTTACCCTTTCTTGTAGCTGTTGGATGGCCTCATCGAGCTTCGTCACTTGGACCTCAAATGCCTCATGTTCCTCCTGTGCCAAGCCTGGCACAGAGTGAAGTGTTCTTCTCACTACTTCCTTGACTGCATTTTTCTCTGCAAGCAGCTGGTCCTTTTCCCTCTGTATCTTCGCCTTATCTTCCTCGAGCATCACCCGTAAACTCATCCTTCTCATTCTCATAAGCGGTCACACAGTACCACGCAACTCGTAGTTGCTCCAAAATTTCTTATTTCTCTTTCTTCAGGGCTTTTGTGGTCTGTTCCTTTTCTTCTTGGAATCACTGAAGTCGAGCCTCTATTGCATCTGCCAATCTGCGAAGTTGGGCTAGTTCATTCTGTGAAGTTGGGCTGGTTCATCCCAACAATGAAACCATTTGTTGGCATAGGGGCGGGCCCAGGGTTCAATGCTTCAACAGTGCACCAACAAAATCCCAACTACCGGCCCTTCCAACAACACCTGCGAAGCAGATGAAGTCTCACCGGAGGTAGAGGCAGGGGGCTTACAGGACTCAAGTGTATGTAACCAAGTTGGGACACATATTTGTGATTGTAACACCTCACAGAGTACTTAGGAATAACACCCATTAATCCATTAGCTTTATTCACATCGCAAATCAAACCCTAAGTACAGATCGACGCACTAGCAATAACAAAATATGCATTGCACTTAGTATCTGAAGTTAGTTCTAACACATTTAACATAAACACAGCACTAAGCATGCATAGATCTATCTATTATTCATAATAACCAATGCACTAAGCATATCTACAACATAAATATCATAACACAAAGAAAACCATCAACACATGATATATGTGGTTCACCCCAGTGTGGGGCTACGTCCACCAACTACTTCTTCTTCTTTATTAGGCTTCAATCTCTTACATTCATTTTCTCATGTGCACTAAGCCACAGAGCCAAGCTTCGCACCAGACAGGTGATCTGTGCACTGCACACCAGATCCACCTTCCCAAAATCAGGTCAAGGCACAGAGCCTTACATACATGTTTTGTTGCACAAATCAACTTATAACTACTTGCCTCTTGGACTTAGCTAGATCCTACTTTGCTTGCACTAAGCACACTTCTACATTACATCCTTACATATTTATACTTTTACAAAAAGGCCTAATCATGGATGAAACCATGGGCTGACATCCCATAACCCATTACATAAACCCTAATGAACCCCTTGTTGGGTCCACAAAACAAGTGAGATCCTGCAATCTCAGCTCCGCCTGGGTGCTGCATCTTCGACCAGCCTGTCGAGGTCCAAAAGTGGTCAAACCTAACCAATGTTTCCTCAAAACTTGGTTGAGGGCCAACAACCCATGAAGTTGTTCATTCCCTAAAATCAACAAGAACTCCTGGGATGCTAATAAAATTAGACTTATCTAAACCCTTTGATACTTTTAGCTAGCAGTACATGTAGTCTCTCCTCCTTGTATTTGGATTCAACTCAGAATGGGTAAGTTGGATCCTAAACCTCACCTCACCAGCCTTCTTTTCTATTTTTATCAACGAAGTTCCCTCCAGGTCATTCATCCCTTCCCATGGCATTCTCCAAGGAGATCCTCTCTCTCCCTTTCTCTTTGTCATCATGGTGGAAGGGATAAGTCGATGCATCAAGGATGCCATCATCTAAGGATTAATCAGGGGGCTTTCCCTTGATGGCTTGAACCCATCCATCTCTCACAACCAGTTTGTCGATGATACCATGATGATGGGGTCTCCCACGGCTCGGGAAGCCTCCAACACTTCAATTAACCGCGAAAAATCCCAAATATTTTTCTTCAACACCCCCAAATCCATCTAATCCTTCGTTTTTGTATCCTTGGCTTCATTAGGGGCTCCCTTCTGTCCAATTACTTAGGAGTCCCTCTCATCGACAATGCGCTTTGTAATAGTTCATGGGAAATCCTTCTCATGTCATTAGAGAAAAGGGTCAGCTCCTAGACCGTTCGAAGCCTCGACTTAGCCAGTCATATATTTCTTCTTAAATATGTTTTACAAGCCATCCCTATTTACATATTTTTGTCCCTGGTTGCTCCCATTTCCATTCTTAACAGTATCAAAAGCACACAGAGAATATTTCTTTGGCATGGAACAAAGGAGGGTCATAAATGGGCCCTGGTAAGATGGAAGGAATTATGCAAGCCGAAACATGCAAGAGGCTTGGGGGTTTGTGATCCTCAAACAAATAACTAGGTCTTGGGAGTTAAGACATGGTGGAGGTGGCTCAAGAATACTACCAAAATATGGGCACGATTATGGAGACATAAATATACCCCAAAAATGTGGGAGGAACAATTGATTAGATGGAATGATAGTGGAGAAGGATCTCTCATTTGGCACACAGCAGAAAAAAACAAATCCCTCGTTCAAGACCATGCCTTCTAGGAAATAGGTAACGATAATACTACCCTATTCTGGACAGACTCTTGGTAGTAGCACCCACCTTTAATTCAACAACAATGGCATGAGACTCTCTAGCCACATACAGATCAGGAAGTCTTGAAGGTAGTCTTATATTTTTGGTGGCGAGGAGGCCACAACGACACCTGGCACACATGTAAAACCAAAGAGGAATATCTAAGGATCCAACCTCAATAGGAACTGGGACACTGGAAAGATGAAGAAAACATGCACAGAATTAAGAACAAGCTTGCTCCAAACATTCTTCGATGGGGACATGCTCCCAAAGGCACCTTCACAATTAGAGAAGCTTATGGCCTAAAAGACAACTTCTCCATGCTTCCCAAGGCCCCTATATGTAGTAACATTTAGGACTCTAACTCATGGCCAAAGATAAACACATTTATTTGGCTAGTTGGAAATAACAACATCCTCACCTGGGACAATATTAGGAAAAGAAGGTTCGTTGGACCATCCATTTGTCATCTTTGCTCACGATCGAAAGAAACTCAGGAGCATATCCTTAACCAATGCTCTTTTATCTCCCTAATTTGGGATCAGGGTGCCCTCATGATGCGCACGTCTGACTAAATAAGGGATGGAGTAGTATGTACAATTGTTGAGTTGAGAACTCAAGCCTTCAAAAATCCTATTCTCAATCACATTTGGTAGCTACTTCTAGGAGTCATTCTCTGGTAGATATAGAAGGAGCGAAAGAAAATGATCTTTCTCTCGGTCAAGCTCACTTGGGAAGAATTTTGGATTCAAATCCAAAAGAATATGGTGGAGACAATCTTGGCCACCAAATGGACCACGAAGGATATATCTTGTGACTCCAGTGAACAGGCTATATTCCAAGTGTAGAATCTCTGCATAATCCCCTCAGCCCCTGAAGCCAACTTGTGCTCAACCATTTCACACAACCCCAATCGCTGGACATGTCCCCCCCTTGGATTCCTTAAACTCAATTTTGATGGGGCATCAAAAGGAAATCTGGGCCCGACGGGCTTTGGATTGGACATTAACGACCTTGACGTTGTCTTTTCTTATGGTAAAATAAGCATGCATCAAATGTGGTGGGAGATTCATTATCTTTCYGGCCTACAAATTGAGATCTACAGTGGTTAAAGAGACCAAAGGAACAATCATCTGATTACCTGCATTTGGGTGGTTCAGAACCTTATGCTCACAATTCCCAGGCAAAGAGGACACTCAAAGCRTAGCAGGGGGGATCATATTCCAGCTGGGAATCGCCTCTCCTCRGTTGCGAACAATAATAACTTAGGAAGCAAACATAAACGATCAGGTTCCTCTTCCCCTAGCTTGACCTTGGAACACAAGCAAGATAGTGGCCACACCTCCACATGTTGGGGGTGCAAAATAGAGTGGTTTGATCAATGTGGTAATTCGTTGGGTTTTTCTCTAAATATCTTCCTGTGTTGGACTTCCTCAGATAGTATTCAACATGGCTACCCTCAGTGTTCCCAAGGCGCCCCGTACCCAGGCCGCTACACCAATCGGGGCCATGAAGCACCGACCTCCAGCTAGCTAGATACAACTAGAGATGAGGACTCCCAATGCATCCTTGAGGCCCTAACCACACTCCAACAACTAATTTTTGAATTGAGAAGCGAGGTCTTTGACATCAAGTTTCATCTAGAGCTCCTAAAACAATGCATCTCTCTATTGGTGGAGGTGGGAAAGGACTGTGATGCTTCAACACCTCTGGAGCCATCAGGAGCAAAGGTAACAATCCTCCTTCCCTCCAAACAGATTTGATGTTTTTCCTCTTGTTTATTATGTTTAACATTTTGTCCACTAGTTTTCTTGGAATTTTGCTTATGATGCAACCATGCAACATAGATATTAGCACAATTGATAAGCACTGGTAAAAGTATTTTATTTTGCAAATACATATATGTCACAACCACCCAGTTTAGGTGTTAGTATTATTTCTAGGCTTTAGACATGTCTTTTTTGTTAGTATAAGGAGTATAGCTACATAAACTCAATTTGAGCAGAGTTGGTTTCCAACTATGGAAACTCTAGCTCCAACAAACTTTAGACATATTATAACACTTTTACATGAAAGGTATTTTATAGAATTATTACTTAAAAAGAGAAAACATGGGGTCTTCATTTGTAATCATCATCCTACTATCATATCATGTTTCATATGTTTATTCATTATATATTATTTTTATCCTAAATGGATGTATTCATATTGTTCCAAATATTTTGGATATTCATGATCTGAACCAATCTAATACATCACATTTGGTATCAAATCCATTTTGACCTGAAATTTAGCTATATAAATTTTAAGTTTCTCTAATTTATTCAGGTGTTTGACGACTTTCAGCGCCTTGGCTATTGAAAAATTGGAATTTTGTTATAAAAACAAGTTATCCCATTGCAAATTTAAAGAAAACAACAATCAAGAAAACTTTTACAAAGGAGAATTAGAAAATAAAACTAAAATTCATGGGACTAGGCTAATTAGGGAGCAAACAGACCTGTTTGTAAGGCAAAAAATGGGCCTGAATCCGGCCATATTTTTCGGGGTAATCTGAGTTTAACATGGACCAAAGTTCCATGTATTTCAAATTCTTATCTCAAAGGTTTTGCCTCATTTTAAACCAACCCAGATGCTAAAAAAATAGATCAAAATTCTGAACTGACCAGAATTTTAAAAACAAACCTCCGGAAAAACTGCCAAAAAAATTACTCCCAATTTAACTCACTCCAAATCAATTAATAGTTCACACAGTAGATCTGTACCGTCATTGAATTAATTACAAAATCACACTATTTTAATTGAAGATATCGGTACAATCACTAATTGAAATTTGTCCCTACAATATCATACACCATTAATCACACCACCTGTCAAAATTCTGCAGTCATTGTACAGTTATCAATGTCCATACAACCACAATAATTTCATCAGCCAAATTTCCTTTCCAATCAGCAATCAATTTCAATACATAACATCAACTCATGCCATCGGTACATATCCATACATTTATATTAATTATATGATAAATTAACTTGGCTAAGAAAAACTCAATTGGAGAGTTATATGGTAAGTTTTATTTATTTATTAAATTGTGGGGTTGTAGGGATACCCACAAAAATATGAGAAAACAAAAGTCACAAGGTTACCAACATCAAGGTATTAAAAAATCATTCAAAAATCTATAAAGGGCATTATTCAATGTTTGCTCAATTCCCATCTATCAAGAGAAAGAGAAAGAAGAATCTCGAAGGAAAAAGTATTATTAAGTTCTATTAGTTTCTTAGTGGGATCAAAAGATAGAAAGGGTTTGAATCAAGAGAGTTATAACATGTTATTTAGAAAAGTAAAAAAGAGGAATGTATTATTATATTCCAAAGTAAGACATATATAAAAAGAAGGGGTATTATAAAAATAATAACTAAGTTATAAGGTGTCTTATAAAAATAATATCTAAGTTAGAAGGTGTATAAGTTCAATTGAAATATTGTGGTATATTAAGGAAACCATTTAAAGGAGACACTAAAGCGCATTTCATGTAACTTCTGTAGTAGTATACCAATTAAAGTTGGAATTATGGATTCCACATAAAATTCTATATTTTGGATAAAATTTTCTTTTTTGTGAAAAAGAGTTACATGTCTAAAATCATTCAAGAATCAAAATGTCATTTTCTCAAATTGTTACAGAGATTTTACTCTAATCAAATTTTAAAGTGATGAAAAAATATAATCATAAATGAAAAAGTTAGAAGATGAATTAGCGAAACAACAAGAAAATATAAATATTTCAAGAATATATGTGGCGATGAATTATGAGAAAAATATGGGGAATTATTAGCAAAAAATGAAAAAAATAATAATCATTTAAAAAATCATAGTCAAAAACTACTTACACAGATCAAGAAGTCAAAGGCTACAAAACAATACATTCAAAAGTTGGAACAATAGAATCATGATCTTGAGAAGAAATTATCATAAAAAGATGAAGAAAATTATCACTTAAGGAACCTTAATCAAGGGTTGTTGGAAAAGTACTAGAAAGTTTAAAAATAAGAAACTTGAGAATCAAGACATTAAAAATAAAGTCTATAAATCAAGAAATGAAGAAATTCCATGCCTAAATAATCATAGTCAAAACCTACTTATGCAAATTAAGCTAAGAATGATATAAAGTCATTGGAAAACAAGTTAGAACAACTTATCAAAAAACAAGCATCAAAGTTTTCAGATGTAAAAGTCCAATTTGAGGGAAAAAGAACAAATACAGACCCAATCAACATCACAATTGAAAAAGATACCAATCCAATTGAAGTAAAGATATATTCGAATGTTGAACTATAAACGATGGACATTCCAAATATACTTACAAATAGAAATTCAACGATTAAAAAAGAAACATCGGTGCATGAAGAAGATATAATACCAAAAACAAACGAATAAAATACTGCAAGAACGATAACGGAAAGTCATGCTACAAAGAAACCTTATCGACATCCTAATCAAAAAAGTAGGTACATTAACAGGTCATTTTATCAACATCGCTCATAAGGAAAATAATTGACCTATCTTCTGAATAATATCGATGCTAGTGAAATTGAATTTCATAACAACTATTCATCTTGAGAATTATATAATCGTAATATTCCACAAAGAATTGAATTAGGATGGTCAAATCCTTTTACATTTTGTCAATTATGCTCAACATTAAGAATTTCATACAATCTTGTATCATCAACCATGACAACATTAAGAACAAAGAATCATGAGAAACAATTACAAGCCAGAGCAAAGATGTGAAGTCTTTCCATAAATATGCTTTGACGACAAGTCATTTCTAAGGAGGAAGGCAATGTAATAAACATAAATATATAAAAATAAATATAAATAAATAATAATTAATAGTCAAAAGACATCATAATGAAAATATATGTCTTAACAAAATGACATATCTCTCAGTGAAAAGGCACCCCTGCTTAGGTATTTATACACTACAAGGAGAACACATTTTTGTGGAGGTTTTTACGGAACCTCCCTAACAAATCTATCCCTTTGTTTATAGTAGAGGTTGTTAGTAGAGGCGGGCAACTGGAGGTTTTTGTGGAGGTTTTTTTACCAGTGTGCCTTTAAGGTACATCTGCACCGGTGTGCACATAAACAATACTGCATCAATGCTTAAATGTTCAAAAGCATTGTCATATGTTATAATAAAAACAAGATCAAAGCAGACTGGTGCCTTTGAACATTACGCCCCAATGTTTATCATTGCCGTTAGGCACACCATGGTACGATAAAAAAAAAATACCAAACCGATTTTCATCATTACATGTCATCCCATGCTTCCAAACTCTCAAGCAATCATCTATGCTCACCCTCCTTCCAAAGATGCCCTATTTTTGGTGCTCTGCATCGAGTTGGATAGGTCCATTAGTAGATTCCACACATTTTCAAATTTTGGAAATTACCATGAATTTTCATTTCCTTTCAATGGTGGAACCATACCTCCTTAGGACATGAAAGTCCAGGTAATTGTTTATTACCTTCCTATTTGCATTTTCATCCAATTAAAATTTGAATTTAGCTTGAAATTTGGCATTTTTTTCAAAAACAAATTCAATTATGTGTTGTGTGCCTCAACTCTTTGGCTTTCTCCGAAGTGGTGTGTCCTATGCTAAATTCATAGTAAGGACGTGTTGAAGTATTATGTAGTTGTGGAAGATATTCTTATTGTATTTGATCAAGTCAAAAACCTAAAAGAATAATGCTAAAGTATATTTGTAATGTCATCTTAGGAAAATAATTATTACTATATTTTGAATTTCCAATATAAGAAGTCGACCCTCCTAGAAAAATTTAAAGTGAATTATATTTTCCAGAAAAGACAGGTCGTCCATGTGGAAAAAATTCACTAGCAGAATAAGTATAAATAAGGTGACACCTTACTCATTTGGTGATCACAACTCACTCATCTATAGCGCAAGTTTGGTGGAGACTTGTAGTTGCAGTTGTGTAATGTCCCCCACCTCTTAGAGAGGTGATGAGGAGACTCAGTGGCCTGGGCACCCCCACCAGGTCATAGTCTCACACTGAGGGGGGAAAAGTCAAGAAGTTAAAAGTAATAGCTTTAAGTTCACTTAAGAAAGGAAAAGGATAAAGGAGTAAAAGATAACTCAACAGAAGAATAGAATATTAACCCTGGGAGTTAACCTAACTCAACAGAGAATTAGAAGGAAAAGTATAAGTAAGAGGCTGGGGTGCACCTATTATTCATTCTGGTTTTGGATTAGCATTTGCTATTGCTCTTGAGCATTCAGATTGGGGGTTTTGTTGTACAAACCCTTGTGAACAACTCAGTGGTGAAATATCCACTCACCTTTTTCCACAGCTTGGTCTCGGGGATGAAAGACTCCTCCACATCATTCTAGTCTCGGGGCCAACTTATCGAGGGAGGTTCGATCCAGCTTATCCTGAGGGCCTGGGGCCATTCCGACAGTTGGGTTTTGTTGGCAGGGGCAGGACCATCACTTTGAGGGATTTTTTGGAGGGTTATCATCATTCTACATTTGTCTGCAGATTGGGACGTCGTGGAGCCATAGGGGACGTCCTGTGATTCAGTAAAACTCAGATCTAGGGAGATCTGCTTGAGATCCGAGCCCGAAACTTCTCCCACGGGATTCTCATAGCCCGATCTATATTATTGGAGAGTTTCCGAGCATTTGGAGGCCTCCTTCATCAGGGCCGAACCAGCTAGGGTTTCAGTCATCCAGTGAGGTACACCATTCAGTGGAGAATTCAGATCTACGGGGTTTGAGAGGGATCTTGGAGATTCGGTCATCTGGGTTTTCCTTACAGTTGCCCGATCTATCATTTGGCATATTTCTCGGGATGATTGGACACTTTTGGTAGCAAGGAAGAATTATTCAGGGCTTCAGCATTCTAGCAGGACATGGCACTTTCCAGCTTGGAGGTTGAGCATTAGTACGGCTCAGATCTGCTTGATTTAGTCTTCATTGTATATCCAGCATTTGGAGGCTTATTTTGTATTGTCAGGAGCATTTTGTAGCAGCTCATATCTATTGCTTGTATGACCATCTGAGGTTTATGCCAGATCGGCCATCTATTGTATTGATCTTACATTGCTCATAATAAAAAGCTCAGATCTTTGCTTGTGCTTCTACATCTTGAATATATTGTGATCTCCATGTGTTGATGAATCTTGTATGCACTTAATAACTCAATAAATTAGTAGTAGTTAGTGATTGCAAGAAAGAATTTGGCTTGGGATCATTACAAGTTGCATCTATAGGAGGAAGGATAAGGCACATCTCTTGGTGTTGGTTGGTCTCTCTTTCATGTGCTATCTTCCTAGGGTAATGTGCTAGGGTTTGGATTGTGCCTTGGTGTATCTCTTGGTGTGTGTCTTGGTATAATATTTGGTGTATCTTCTAGTGACAAGGCGCAAGTCTAGTAGCAGGATTTTCATTTGAGTAGAGGGGTTATCTGGGATATCTCTCTCTGAGAGTGCATTGTATTGACATTGTACTTGGTTAATGAATCTACAATGAAGAAGTTATGTTGGGTTTTATTCCCCAAGAGGGTTTCCCAATATATATCTCTATGTACTGTGCTCGGGGGTGGCACATGTAGGTGCCTATGGTTGGGTGACGATGATGTAGCATTGTCTATAGAAAAACGAGCACGTAAAAGTAGTTAAATTGCTATGGTAAATCTAACCCTAACTATTTTTTGGAAAATTTCAACATGGTATCAGAGTTGGTTTCCTTCAAGTAGTCTAATCTTTGGAAGGAAGATCGTGAGATTTACCTCTCCATTGTAGTTTTCCGCAGTACCCTGCCGTAGTACCATGCCGCTACACAGTTTATTTTGTCAAGCTAGTTGAGCACCTTTTCTAGGACATTTGGCCTAATTCCTTCACAAACAAGTGTGCCCTACCCTAGTGCATCTCGAGCTACCTTCATATTTCAATTTGGAGCAATTTGAAGTTTTAGGGTTCATCGTTACTTGTCGCTATTGTCGGATGGTGTCGCTGCTTGCCACTATTTGTTGTTGTTTCTAGAGGTATGTAATTGTGTATGTTTAAAATGTATCACTATCTTGAGGGTGTTTGCAAGAGAAGGGGTCTTTTTTCCAAGAAACAATCGTAGATCCAGAGGGATCTCGGATCCAACACATTCAGAGGAACAAAGCACTCTAGGTTTGATTGTTTTGATATGCCTCTAGTTATTATGTCATTATTGTGATCTTATGATTATTATACTAACCTTTGGTCAAAGTTAAAGTTATGAGCTGACTTTAGTCAAAGTATTAGATTGATTAAGGTTGAGATTTTAGAGTTTATTTGCATTATATTCTCGAACTCAGATTTATGTCAAGAAGGCATATTGTCTTAGTACAGGGGACAGGTTGGAGAGAATACTTGTCATCTTGAATGAAGGAGACTCAAAAGAAAAGAAACAACAGTTATTCTTGGAGATAAGACTCCAGCTTCCAGGTTTGATTGATTAAATTGATAAGTTTCCAACTTGCACATATCAAGTTTGATAATTGCTACACTACCAGTAAAGACTTTAAAAGATTCTATTAGCACATATTAGCAGTCTTTGAAAGATTCTATTACTTCTAGGTACAATAAATACTTGGTAGTGTAGTGTCCCCAAGGCCGAGCCCCGTTACAGATCATGATATATGCAATGACTTGTAAATGTGTTCTATAGGCTGGTGAGCCAAGTTTTGCATAAACCAGTAGGCTTATGTGTTTGATTAGGCCAGAGAGCCTAAGGGTTGAAGGCCAAGGGCCTGGATTTTGTATTTGTATGTATGCAGCACATCAATAAAATATAAACACCCACCAGGTGCAGACCGACCATGATGAATGAGTGATGGGGGACTGAGCGTCCACAGAGTGGGCAAGGAACTAGGGGCTGGAAGGTGGAAAAGGGGCTGAGTGATGAGCCTAGGGGCTTAAACCTGGAAATAATATTTTATTATTGTTTCAAAAAGATATGTGCATCATATGGTTTTATCCTAAGTCCTTTTGGAAGGACACGTGATTTCCCAAGTGGTAGGAGGAAGGCGTATTGATGGAACGCATGCAGTTCCCAGGGTGACAAGTGTCAACCCTAGTGCATGCAAATAAAACAGACGAAGTAATCCGTGAGGCGGGGGCGCTCATCCATTCGATCCGACTGTCCTGAGGGTAACTATCAAGGGAAGCTAGTCTGTAAGAGACCCTTGGGGGGGG
>ML791874.1:120238-156263 GCA_009831015.1 Picea engelmannii
GGAAGCTTAGCTAACCTGTGCGTGGTGTCCCTGTTCGGAAAACACGACCCTGAGATCATCCTGTGACTGTTGAACCGGTTTGGGGAAGCCTGTGTCTGTTTTCCCTGTGGGTTGTTGTGACCACGCAGTACTGGACTGCGTGAGGCTTGTTGGCCTGTGAGCGACTCCTCCAGGTGAGAGAGTGCGCAGAGGAAGGAGAGAGCTCCTGGAAGGAACCCTGTAGCTGCTACAGAATCCGAAGACTTCCGGTCTGGTCTATTCCTGTAACCCAATGTAAGGGAGACTGGCAGCCGAAGGACTGTCCAGGTGACAGAGAAGGTGCACTCTCCTGGGGTGGAACAGGCATGTGGGGAATGAGGGTCTGTGGGCAGTGAGCGTGGGAGATTCCTGGGAGAGAATTCCATCCTGATGGTTGTGTGTGGTTGAATTCCCTGTAACCTCAACCTGTGTATGGATTCCTTGCCCTGGGGTGGAGCTCAGTCCCAGCTTGGGGGTGACCCACTATTGAGTTGAGAAGCAGTGCGGTCTATGGCTGGGAGGTTCGTGGAAGGCCTGCATTTGGTTGGTGGATTTTGCCACTGTTTCAAGATAAGTATTTAATTATGTTCTTATCACCTTTTGGCATGATTGTGTTGTACATATATTATCATGTTTTCCGTTGTGTAAATGAATTGGTATGAAGTACTATTGATTGTAATTATGGCAATAATTCATATGAATACTCTGTGTTGAGTGTGTTTTATTATGTTTAAATGCATGTGGTTATACAAAACAGTATGAGTTTTGTAAAATTTCATGTACAGACTGGTTAGGAGAGGTTTGAAAGCCTCGGTAGTGTAAAAGGGTACACTACAGGTAGTATGTGAGTATTATTGATATAAATGCTTATTTTACTTGTTTGCAAGATGAACTAACATCTCCTCTAGGAGATAATTCTTGTTTTTGTTCCAGGAAGGTCACCTTAGTAAAGCTGTGATGATTACCATGAAATTTTCCTTCATTCCTATTACCATATATATGTTCTTATGAAAAAGCTATTATATTGGAAATAATTTTTCTCTTGTTGTTCTTGTATCGAGCAGGTTATCTTACAAATTCCATGAAAGTTACCATGGATATGTACATGTTCAAGGAAGGTTACCATGGAAGCAAGTCATCGGTGACAGCTCTGAGAGGGAGCTATAGTGACAGTTGCAGAAGGAAACATATTATATAGCCTCAAGTTTGAGACATGGAGAAGACTAACAGTCAGGAAGAGTATGTTTCCAAGTAGTGACAACAAAGCCAAAGGATTTTTGGACATCGTGCACTCATACATGTGTGCACCAATGAAAACCACTTCACTTACTAGGTATGTACATTATGTTTCATTTATTGATGATTTCTCACATAAAAATTAGATCTATTTCTTGAAAACAAAAAGCAAAGTATTCGACAAGTTCAAGGAATTCAAATCCCTTGTAGAAAATCTTTCTGAAAAGAAGAGAAAGACTTTGAGGTTAGATAATGGAGGAGATTTCACATCAGTTGAATTCAAAGAATTCTACAGAGAATTTGGGATTAAGAAGGAGCTCACTACTCCCTACAATCCTCAGCAGAATGGTGTAGAAGAAAGAAAGAACAGAACGATGACAGTTGCAGGTAATGGCATTGTACCAGAAGAGCATGTTCTAGAGAATACTGCCATGACATAACCACAAAGACCTGCAAAAAACATTACAAAGAAAAGCAGACCATCTTGGGCTCATGAGATTATTCAGGATGCCAAGAAGTATGGTGCTCCAAATGGATCTTTCAGAGAAAGAAAGAAACCTTGAAGATATTCCAGTTATGTGGCATTGTTATGTGATATCATTAATGTTGATTCTACTTGTTATGAAGAGGATGCAAAGAAGGAAGTATGGAAGGATTCCATGATTGAGGAATACTAGTCCATCATTAAGAATGATGTTTGGGATGTGGTTTTGAGACCGAAAAAGAAATCAATTGTGAGTTCCAAATGGATCTAGAAGATGAAACACTCAGTAGATAATATCTATAAGTACAAGGCAAGATTTGTGGCTCCTGGTTTCTCCCATAAATAAGGCATATATTATGAGGAGACATTTTCTCCTATGGCGAGTTACACTTCAATTAGAAATACACTTGTGATAGTTGCAATAATGAAATGGAAGATACATCATATGGACATGAAGACAACTTTTCTTAATGATGTAGTAGAAGAGGAAATGTGCGTAGAGAAACCACAAGGTTTTGAGACACATGACAGGAAGTCACATGTGTGCATATTGAAGAAAGCGTTGTATGGATTGAAACAAGCACCCAAGGCATGGTAGGATTGATAAATTTCTGATGAGCTTGGGATTTACCAAGAGTGAAGTAGATCCCAACCTTTACTACAAGGTTGTGCATGGTGGACCAGTGATATTATTGTTATATGTGGATGACTTGTTTCTAACAGGGATTGAGAAGCTCATCGCTAAGTGCAAGAGAAATATTTCATCAAAGTTCGAGATGAAATACCTGGGTATGATGCATTATTTCTTGGGTCTAGAGGTGTGGCAGAAACTGGATGAGATTTTCCTTAGCCAAGGAAAATATGCAGCAAAGATCCTAAAGAGATTCAAAATGATGGATTGTAAATCCATTACCACACCAATGGTGACGAACCTGAAGTTATTGAGTGATACTTATTCAGAGACAGTGGATGTCACCATCTACAGGTAGATGATTGGTTCGTTGATGTATTTGATGAACACTAGGCTAGATATATTATTTGAGGTGAAAATTTTGAGTCAGTATGTGGTTGAACCAAGATGTGTTCACTTGATTGTGGCAAAGCATGTGTTAAGGTGCATGAAGGGTAGATAGACTTTGGACTCCGATATGTTTCGAATCGTAAGTGGAGACTGCAAGGATATGCTGATTTAGATTAGGCTGGTAGTGTCATAGATCAGAAGAGTACATCAGGATGTTGCTTCAGTTTGGAGCCAGTTACAATTTCTTAGCTCAGCAGGAAGTAGACTAGTGTGGCACTCTGTACGATCAAGGCAGAATACATAGCAAGATGTTCAGCTAGTTACGAAGTTGTGTGGTTTCAAAAGTTACTTACAAGGATATTTGATCTCGAGTTGGAGGCGACTTGTATTTATTGTGACAACCAGAGTTGTATAAAGTTGTCTGAAAACCTTGTGTTTCATGACAAGTCTAAGAACATCGAGATCAAGTATCATTATATATGAGATCTGGTGCAAAAGGGAGTTGTGAAGCTCTAGTATATTGGCACAGACGAGTAGATAGCAGATGTGTTGACCAAGCCTATATCAAAGTAAAGTTTGAGTACTTCAGGGACAATATTGGCGTGGTCCAGAAGGAATTCCCTCGTAAGAGGGAGTGATGAGTCACATATGTGATTCTTGGGGCAATAACTTACAGAGTGTGGAAGCAGTGGGTAGTCATTCATAGGAGCATTATTGATTGTAGCACCAACCATCATGACCTCACATAGGGTGAGAAGTGTGTCGAGCCTTCGGGGCTAGCAGTTTCCCAACTTTTCAAGTTGGAGGAAAAACCATGAGTGTGGTTGGAGGTGTTTCCTAGACATGGTCTACATGGGTAGTGTGTGCGCACTATATCGCCTAATCCTTGTGGTTACATTCCTGGTCACTATGGACTGGATGCCTGGTGTGCCAACCAGAAAGGATAGCTTCAGGGCTAGTTGTCCAGATTCTGTGTGAGCTGGATAGATGTGATAGTTTCCCAGACTCCATAAGGATTGGGTAGTAGCACAGTTTTGTGTGTGAACTGGCTCAAAAGGAATAGTTTCCCAAACTCCATAAGGATTGGGTAGTATCGCAGTTCTATTTGTGAACTGGCTCAAACTAAATATTTTCCCATACTCCATAAGGATTGGGTAGTAGCACAGTTATGTGTGTGAACTGGATCAAACTGATAAATACTTCATGTGGATTGGGTAGTAGCGTAGTTCTATGTGAACTAGATAGTTGCCTAGCTTTGAGTGAGCTAGAACATAGTTACCGACTTAATGAGAACTGTGACTTCAAAACGAGAACTCTAGCCCTTAAAACCCATATTTTTGCGTAAAAAACATGAAAATCAAACCCCAAATCAAAAAATGGTGCTACCAGTAGCACCATTTTTTTAAACGTGGTCAAAATTACAACATTTTTTAAACATGGCCTTCGAAACTCAGACAATAGCTCAGAAAAACCTTAAAATCAACACCTAAATCAAAACGTGATGCTACGTAAAAAAAATGTTTTTTCCTAAACGTGAAAATTATAGTTATTTGCAACCTAATTCAAATTGTGATATTGACAAAAAAACCCTATGTAAATAAACAACCCAAAATTGGATTTCAAATAGTCCCTTAAAATTTATTTACAAATTTTATTTTTTATTTTTTTTATTTACATTAAAAAACAAATAAATAGAAAGAACAAAATCTTCACAAATAAATATTTTTTTTAAATGACCAAAAAACACATTTAAAAAATGATATTATAAATTCAATTAAAAAAATAAAAATAAAAAAGATTAAAAAAACAATGTGAAAAAGAAAAATAACTTTAAAAAATAAAAATTAAATTAAATTTTTCCTCCAAAAACAATAATTTAAAAAATAATTATATATTTGTTTTACAAAAGAATCATTAAAAAAACCTTTAAAATGTAATTTAAAATAAAAATAAAACAAAAAATACTTTAAAAAGGTAAAAAAAAAATAACAAAATTCAAAAAAAAAATATCTAAAATAAAAAATATTAAAAAATCTTGAACTAAAACTTTAAAATTTAAATAAAAGACAAAAAGTTCAAAAATATATATTTTAAAAACAATATTTAAATGAAAACAAGACAATTTTAATAAAATCAATAACGAAATAATAAAAAGAAAATTTTAAAACCAATTTTAAAATAAACTTCTAAGCATATTTAAAAAAAAAAAAATTAAAAAGAAAATTAAAAGCAATTTTACAATACAAAAACTATCTATTTTAATTGAAACTAAAGTAAAAAAATAAAAAAAGAAACTATAAACAAATTTAATAACATTTAAAACTAAAAAAATAAATTACAATTTTGCAATTGAAATAACATAAAATTTTAATTAAAATTAAAACAAAAACAAAAAAAATTACAAACCTACATATTATTGGGGTGTCGTGGGGGGCGATTCTTGGCATCACCCCAGCCCTCAGGGGCTAAGCCTTGGTCCCACAGGGCCAAGGCTTAGCTCGTGGGGGCTGGGGTGATTTTGGGCATCACCCTAGCCCCCAGGGGCTAAGCACTGGTCCCACGGGGCCAAGGCTTAGCCCGTGGGGGCTGGGGTGATGCCAAGTATCACTCCAGCCCCCATGGGATAAACCCTGGTCCCACGGGGCTAAGACTTAGCCCTTGGGGGCTGGGGCGATTCCCGACATCACCCCAACCCCCACGGGCTAAGCCTTGGCCCCGTGGGACCAGGGCTTAGCCACTGGGGGTTGGGGTGATGCCCGAAATCACCCCGCATAACACCCATGACACCCATGACACCCATGCTGGTTGACGTCGTGGGTGTCGTGGGGGTGATGCCAGGCATCACCCCAACCCCCAGGGGCTAAACCATGCTCCCACGAGGCTAAGGCTTAGCCCCTGGGGGCTAGCATGATGCCTGACATCACCCCCCATCACCGGTGCATATGTTTTTTTTAATTTGTTTGTTTTTTCATAAAATTTTACATATTTTTAAGTTTTTTAATATATATATATATATATATATATATATTTTTTAAGTAGTTTAAATGTGTTAATTTGTTTTTTTTTAATATATATTCTTAATTGTTCTTTGTGTTTTTTAAACTTTTCTAATTTTTTTAGGCCATAAATTTGGTTTTTTACCTTTTTTTTTGTTTTTTTTTTTCTAGATTTAACTTAGTTTATATATTTGTTTTGTTTTTTCCTCTTTAGTTTTTTAAGTTTCTCTTTGATCTTTTTTATTATCTAAATTTGTTTATTTATTTATTTTTCAATTTCAGTTCTTTTATTTTTCTTATTTTTCTTAGTTTTTAATTATATAAAAAAAATTGAATTATATTTTTTTGTTAAATATTAAAAAATAGTGTTATTTAACTACAATTGTTTTCCATGTATTGAAGTAAAGGTAAACAATGTGTTAAGAATGGTGTTTTCCACTATATTTTAAAAGTATGGAACAATAAATTAATTAAGAAGACACAATTATATGAAAAATCATAACTTCAAAAAAGTAAATGGTAAAAAATATTTTTAAGATTGAAAGCAGCATGGGAAAATGACTAAAAACACCATTGAATAAAATAATAATAATAATAATTTGAAAAAAATGAAAATAGATGAAAAATAAGCATTTAAAAAAATATGTGTAAACATTGTGCATTGAAAAATTTAAAAGATCAAAAAACCACCTAAAAAGGGAGAGGGGTGCTACCGGTAGCACCATTTTTAAAAACGAGGTAAAAAATTGGACCCCCCAAAAAACGAGAACTATGTAGAGTTCTCGTTAAGTTGGTAACTATGTTCTAGATGAAGTCTTGTAATGAAATAAGGTCTGAAAGGACGTTGAGACCTATAAGGTCTGAGAGAACGATGAGGAAGTTCCCACTAGAGAGATGCTACATGTGTTGATGAGGCCCCAGATGCATGACTGTGACATGACCAACAGATAGTCTATGTGTGACTATGACAGAGCCAACGTATATCTATGATAATGATTGTGATGTGTTGATTCATCAGTTAGTCTGTGTGTGACTATGAAAGAGGATGTTTGACTATGATGGTGATACTTGTGACATGATTTGTTTGATCATGAGATAGAATGTGTGGTTGTGGTGATGCTACCTATATATTGGTCTACAATACCATGTGATTGGTGGTAGTCTTGTACATTCCATGTGTAATGGATGGATGTGATTGAGAATACTAGAAGAAGAACATCATGAATAATACCCCCTAGCTAAGAGGGAGTGTTGATTTTACAGAACTTCTAGTGATGTATAGATTCATGGAAGGTCAAAAAGTACATGGTCCAGAGTACAGGTGCATACAAAAATAGTATTGAAGTTTGTGCCAGAAGAGTTTGTGCCAGAAGAATACCTTCCTTGCTAAGAGTGAGTGTTGAAGTATTATGTATCTACAGAAGATATTATTATTATATTTGTTCAAGTTAAAACCCTAAAAGAATAATTCTAAAGTATATTTGTAATGTCGGCTCAGGAAAATTATTATTATTTTATTTTGAACTTGTAATATGAGAAGTATACCCTCCCAGAAAAAGTCAAACTAAATTATATTTTCCAGAAAAGACAGGTCGACATTGTAGGAAAATTTCACTGGAAAAATAAGTATAAATAAGGTGATTCCTTACTCATTTGGTGATCACAACTCACTCATCTATATCACAAGTTTGGTGGATAGTTGCAGTTGCAGCTACAGCTACAGGAGGAAGTATAAGGATAATCTATTGGTCTTGGTTGGTCTCTCTCCCACATGCTACCTTGCTAGGGTAATGCGCTACAGTTTGGATTGTTCCTTAGTGTATCTCTTAGTGTATGTATTTTTATAATACTTGGTGTATCTTCTGGTGACCAGGCGCAAGTCTAGTAGCAGATTTTCCCTTTGAGTAAAAGGGTTATCTGGGATATATCTCTCTTAGAGAGAATTGCACTAGCATTGTACTTGTTTAATGAATCTATACTGAAGAAGTTCTGTTGGGTTTTCTACTGGCATAGTACACTCATCACTTCACTTTATTATTTACCTTCTAAAATATCTTAAACCACTTTGACTACTTTGACCTTTTGGGGCTTCTAGATGACTCATGAGGGTTCTCCAACTTCACATGGCCATAACTCTCTAACCATGAGGATTTATGTGACGTTCCACATACCACTAGAAATGGCATGACATGTAATATCCATATAGAATATTCTTTCCTACAAATATATCAAAAATCATACCATTATCCATCAAACAAACTTGTGTCCATTACACAAACCTGGGTTCTCCAACTTCTCATGGCCATAACTCTCTAACCATGAGGAGTTATGTGATGTTCCACATACCACCGAAAATGGAATGACATGTAATATCCATCTAGAATAGTATTAACTTCAAATATATTAAAACTCATACCATTATACATGAAACAACCTTGGGTCCATTACCCAAACTTTTGTGCTACCGAAATTCGCTACCGGACTTTCTCCAAGCATTGACATCAATCACTAAGGGTTGACATAAATCTACAATATCACTCTCCAATGGTTGAAATTAATGAAAACCAACAATCCATACCAACTGTCCATCAACCTAAGCCAATTGTCCGTCAATCTCCCCCTTTGGCATTGATGGAAACACCAACATTGATGGCAACACTTAGTCATGATAACATTCATGCTTATACTCCATATCAATGTTTCTATCTCTCTCCCTTTGGGGTTTCTCCCCCTAACTGAACTCTCCTTGGGGTTTTTTCCCCTATCTACATGCCTTTGATTTTTCTTTGTGTTTATAAGTATTTGATTACTCTCTATCACTTCATATGAATAATATCTCCCCCTTTGACAAAGGGTATCACTCTAAAGTCACATCGCTCATTCTTCCATTGTGACAATCGCTCCCCTTGGAAACATGCCTCTATGCTCTCTCTCCAAGAATTTACCTTTGCATCTGATAAATTTCTCCCCCCTTTGTCATCAATGGCAAAGGTATATTTCCATCCAGGGCTGCTCCCCCTAACATAAATCTTGTTGAAACTGATCTACCAACATGAATTTTTGTATTTATGGTGCTTCCTCATGTACATCTAAGGCATATAATATAAGCATTCAAAAGCATTCATTTTGGAGTAGAAATTACTCCTAGTCTCTAGCGAAGATACTCAAAGTATTCCTGTGGAAGCGGTTTTGTAAAGATCTCTACCACTTGTTCTTTTGTGCCCACATATTCAACTCCGATGTTCTGCTATGTAACATGTTCCCATAGAAAGTGATACTTGATTGGAATGTGCTTCGTCTTGGAGTGCATCACCGGGTTCTTTGAGATACTGATGGTGCTTGTATTATCACAATAGATTGGAATGGGATCATCATACTCAAACTGTATATCTATCAGAGTTTGTTTCATCCATAGAACCTGTGTACAACATCATGCTACTGCAATATACTTTTCCTCGGCTATAGATAAGGATATTGATGATTGTTCTTGCTTAGCCATGATACTAAACACTCACCCAAGTAGAACTCCGCTCCACTGGTTCTTTGTCGGTCATCAATGCAACCCGAGTGATAGATCATTTCCTTTTGGATACCATAATCCAAAATCTTATGTTCCTTTGAGATATCTGAAAATCCTCTTTATTGCTAATACATGTGATTCCTTTGGTGTTGCTTGAAATCGTGCTACCTRTCCCACTGCCTACATTACATTTGKCCTGGATGTTGTCACATAYAGTAAGCTACCAATCATTGACCCATATTGCCTCTGGTCTGTACACTTTGAATCATCATCTTTTCTCAACTTGCAACTGGTTTGCATAGGAGTGGTAACTAGTTTGCAATCTTCCATTCCAAACCTCTTTAGCATTTCTCTGATATACTTAGTTTGAGAAATAAAAATTCCTTGGTTGCTTTGACATATATGAAGACCCAAAAAGAAGGATAGTTCTCCAAGTAATGACATTTCAAATTCATTCTGAATATCCTTAGCAAATTTATGGCTTAACCTGTCATTAGTACTTCCAAAACAATATCGTCAACATAAATTTCAATTAATAAAATACCACCTTGAGTTACCTTGATGTAGAGGTTGTTTTCTACGTTTCCTTTCCATAGTTCGTAGGGAGTTTTGTCATTGTTGTTTCTGAGCATAACTATGTTTTGAATGTGAACTGTTTTATGCACTGCATGTGTCCAAAAAATATCTGTCAATTTGGAATCCATTAGCATTGTTCGAGCCATTTCCTGTGTAATTATCATCCATTATGATAATGTTCCTTTGTCTCTTAACCACTCTCTGAACCAATCTATGAATCCATGATATCATCCACTATCATATATCTGTCCAAACTTGCTAAGTGTTCTTACAAATCCATCTATGTCCAGACTGTATGTTAGCACAAGAATTTGCACTAGAAACTTTGGTTATTTTTACAATCTATTTTGTAGCACTGGTGAATTAAGAGATTTCGCGGCACCAGCTTCCTCAAGAACCAAGACTGAGAGACAAGCGCACCTGTCATCAACACGAGACATGGGTTAGAATCTCCATGCACACATTAAATATAAATCCTATGTGAATGGAGACTTTCCTAAAACAGAGGAGGTGCGCTACCAAATTTGCAGAGTTATTTCAATGATGGCACTACAGAATCATCTATGTAGTATGTTCTGTGATTTTGCTACCTTATATGCTATGAAAACTCCTAATCTGAACTTAACGGTGGCGCTACAAATTCTACATGATTTTTTCATAGTGGCGCTACCAAATCCGCAGGCCTGTTTTGGATCAGCGCTACGAAATGTGCAGAGTTATTTTGCAAGGACGCGTCTGCAAGTTTTGAGTGAATAACTTAAAACTCGTATTATGAACAAATGGGAATATATTTTTGAAAAATGGAGGAGGTTTTTATTCATCACATACCATATAACAAAAAACTCTCTCAGTTTTTCAAAATGTGTTATGGTTAGAGAGATACTAGACATAGAAGTGGTTCTACGAAATGTGCAGAATTGTTTTACAGCGGCGCTACGAAATTTCTTGTAGCGATTACTGTTTGGATATTCATCTTATTGGGAGGTTTCCACCTATCAAGGAGGATTCAAATGGATTCTAAAGGATCGTTTATATGTCAAGGGACACCTGCACCTAAGTTTTAGTTCCATCAAAGACCTCATGCAGTGAGGTGGAAACAATTTATTAATGACTTCCAACAAATTCCTGAAAATTAGCAGTTTGTTGGATTTTTGTCTCTTTGATTGTGGCCACCTATCTCCAAGGCTTAGAATCCAATGGAGGAGATGGGATTCGACCTCGTAAGTATATTTATATGCTATTTTCTATTTAATTAAGGAGAGAGCTCTTGGAGAGGGGATGGATTCATGATCCAAGAGAGATGAGAGAGTTGTAGGAGGCACTTTGCCTATGATCATTGTAACCCTAAGGGGCTTATGTTTTTGTAAACATTTATGTTATTGAAGGTTCATGACATCTGTGTTATCAGATTGTATCTCTTGTTTTATTTTCCATTTTTCTTCTTACTTGAATGAATTGTACACTTTGAGGATCATGGTTGCCTTTGATTAATGGATTCTTAAGCATCTGAGGATCTGATGTATCTTGCCCATTAGTCATTGTTTACATTCAAGTACCTTGGATTCATTTATTTAGAGAGGATCTATGCCTTCTGGATGTTATTCTTTGTGTTATATTTTTCTTCCTCTATTCAATAAACTTTTATCTCATATGTAGATTGATTGCATTTAATGAGAAGGGTGTTTGCTTGACTCCATAGCCCAATGGTAGATCATTAATTTATAGCAGCTTACTGTCCTTTCCCTTCCTTGTTTTATTTTTCTTGATCCACAAAACCAATCAATTATTTTTATTTCTATGTTACCAAGCTTACTCTCATTTGCAGTCTGGGAGTGACTCTTGGAGTGATAACATTGTTGGTGCCATTGTCGGGGAGGTGATTTGAGGATGTTGAATATCTCCCTGGGTAGAACGACAAGTACATTTCCAACTTTAGATGGTAGAATGAAGTTGGGAACCTAGAGGACTACATATTTTCTACTGGGTGACTCCATGAAGACGAACCTATTGGAAGACTCCACTGTGGGAACAAGCTTGGACAGAAATGGAAGGCAGAGGCAAGTTCAGGTATCAAGTTATGAATTTCTTTCTGGAACTTGTGCTCTTTGTCCTTCATTCTTTCTTGAATTTCCCTGCACACATTAGGAGAATCATAATCTGCTTCATATACTCTAAAGACTACTAGCCTGCTTTTGCATATTCCTTTTTCAAACAAGTAGATTTACCCCCTTCCCATGTCATTGATGTTAAGGATATCCATCCACTTTGAACACCTGAAGAAGATGAGGTTCATATAAAAGAAATTAATCAATCTAAACCTTATTATTCTCTCCCTTCTACAGATTTCAAAGATGATTTATTACCTACTACCATTCCCTTTGTTGTTAATAACCAACCTGTTGAAATTCAACATGCACCAAATTATTATTGTCCTTTTGCAAGTAATAAAACTGATTCAATTCAGACTACCAACTCCTCTAACCTTTACCAACAACCTTCTAATGTTCAACAGCACACTGAATTCCAGTTTAAGATTAGGGAAAAGATGTTTGGACCTCTAAAGCTACCATCCTTTCTTCATCCTTACCCTCCCGAATTTGTAGACTACCTACCAACCTTTGTTGGAAAAGATAACACTACAAGAGAAGAGCATCTTTCAGCCTTTCAAGACTTCATCGACAATCTAGAAACATTGCATGAAGATATTGTCATGAGGATTTTCTCCAAATATTTGATTGGAGATGTTGCCTTGTGGTTCAAGAATATGGAAGTTGCTTCCATTGGTTCATGGGATGAACTATATGACACCTTTTTAAAATACTGGGGAGAGAGAAAATCATTTGATCAGTACTTGCATGAGTTCACTGTTATGAGAAGAGAGGATAATAAAGTTTTGTTTCATTTTAATCAAAGGTTCTACAATATATATTGTAGCTTACCCTTGGAAGTTAAACCTTCTGAAATTGTTCCCATGGTTTATTACATCTTGTCTTAGAACTCCAACATTGTCTTATTTCTTAGAGAAAGAAAGTCTACATATTTACTGCAGTTATTTAGGGATGTTGAAGAAGTGGAGGAGAATCTTCGAGCTTGTGGCAGGATTCAAAGACAGTATAATGTTGAATCTTCACATGAGACCATAATTGATGGAGAACACATCTACAAACAATAGGTTGTCACTGGCATGTGTGCACAGTAAGAAATATTTCATGGACAACCCTTTTTTGATGAGTACCCCAGTGATGTTGATGAGAAGCGTGTTGATGGGAATCCTATTGATGAAGAGCAGCCTCTCGTTGACACATGTGTATTGATCATTTGCATTCAGGAAGAATAACTAAGCCAACAACTATCAACGGACCAACAACCACCTGCATCAGTCATCCATTTACTAGAATTTGCACAAAAATAGAAGGAAGAATCTGCACATGAGGTGATTGATCAACAACCCTTGCTCGGTTATGATGACATCCAAGGTCAGAGGTTCTTGATTTTATATCATAAATGTTTACTTATTAATCACAGAAATTTTATTAAACCTGGATATCATGCATTGAATTATATTCAAGAGTTGTTAATTAAATAACAAACAGGTCATACCTTTCTCATCGAGAAGCATTTCATGCAGTGGAAGTCATTTTGTTTAAAGCCACTGGTTTTCAATCGTAGTTTTGAAGACCTAGTAGCACTTGTGTTGGTGTCATATTTCTCCCATTCTCTTAAGTTTTCATATTTCTTCATGACACTCACTCATTCAGATGAACAACATTTTCTGAATACTGCTTTTGTTGCCATGTTTTTCCTGCTTGTTGTTTTCCATTTGCAAAGATGAGGAGAATTCAGTGAAGAAGTTGTTTGAGTGGATATGGTGGAAGTTCACTTTCACCAGAGTGCATTGTAAAACTAGTTAGTGTATGCATGCACATAAATAATCTCTTTTGAGCAAGTGTGTTTGCTTTCATCCTGTAAGTAGTGTAAGTTTTTCTAGCATGATGCCTTCAGCAGGATTACTGACAGTTGTACCCAAGATTGACTCCATAAACCAATGGTCAAGGCACTGAAACTAAAAGAGTTCTTAGAGCCTCATAGGGAGGTATCTATCCCCCATGGAGCCTATGTTAGCACAATAATTTGCACTAGAAAATTTGGTTGTTTTTACGATCTATTTTGTAGCACTGGTGAATTAAGAGATTCTGCAGCCCCAGCTTCCTCAAGCACCAAGAAAGACAGCCAAGAGAACCTATCATAAACAAAAGACATGGTTTAGAAGATCCATGCACACATTAAAAGGCAAGCCTATGTGAATGGAGAATTTCCTAAAACAGAGGAGGTGTGCTACCAAATTTGCAGAGTTATTTCAACGATGGTGCTACAGAATCATCTATGTAGTATGTTTTGGGATTTTGCTACCTTATATGCTACGAAAACTCCTAATATGAACTTAACAGTGGCGCTACAAATTCCACGTGAATTTTTCACAGTGGCACTACCAAATCTGTAGGCCTGTTTTGGATTGGCGCTACGAAATGTGCAGAGTTATTTTGCAAGGATGCTTCTGCAAGTTTTGAGTGACTAACTTCAAACTAGGATTATGAACAAATGGGAAGATATTTTTGAAAATTGGAAGAGTTTTTTGTTCATCACATAACAAACAACAAAAACCTCTATCAATTTTGCAAAATGTGTTATGGTTAGAGAGATATTAGACATAGAAGTTGTGCTACGAAATGTGTAGAAATGTTTTATAACAACGCTACGAAATTTCCTATAGCGGTTATTGTTTGGATATTCTCCTTGTTAGGAGGTTTCCACCTATAAAGGAGGATTCAAATGGATTCTCAAGTATGAGTTATATTTCAAGGGACACCTGCATCTAATTTTTAGCTCCATCAAAGACCTCATGCAATGAGGTGGAAACAATTTATTAATAACTTCAAACAAATTTCTGAAAATTAGCAGTTTGTTGGATTTTTGTCTCTTTGATTTTTGCCACCTATATCCAAGGCTTAGAATCCAATGGAGGAGATGGTATTCGACCTCCTAAGGATATTTAGATATTATTTTCTATTTAAGGAAGGAGAGAGCTCTTGGAGAGGGGTTGGATTCATGAGCCAAGAGAGATGAGAAAGTTGTAGGAGGCACTTTGCTTGTGATCATTATAACCCTGAGGGGCTTATGTTTTTGTAAACATTTATGTTATTGAAGGTTCATGATATATGTGTTATTAGATTGTATCTCTTGTTTTATTTTCCATTTGTCTTCTTACTTGAATGAATTGTACACTTTGAGGATCATGGTTGCCTTTGATTAATGGATTCTTGAGCATCTAAGGATCTGATGTATCTTTCCTATTAGTCATTGTTTACATTCAAGAACCTTGGATTCATTTATGCAAAGAGGATCTCTGCATTATGGATGTTCTTCTTTGTGTTATCTTTTTCTTCCTTTATTCAATAAACCTTTATTTGATATGTAGATTGATTGCATTTGATGAGAAGTGTGTTTGCTTGACTCCATAGCCCAATGGTCCATCATTGATTTACAAAAGCTTACTGTCCTTTCCCTTCCTTGTTTTCTTTTTTTTTGATCCACAAAACCAATCAAGTCTTTTTATTTCTATGTTACCAAGATTACTCTCATTTGCAGTCTGAGAGTGACTCTTGGAGTGATAACATTGTCCAAGACTCTACTTGCACAACTGTCCATAATGTTGACCCATTTATCACTATACTATCATGAAGTCTTGATTAATCTATCAAATTGTACTTATGCTAACTGACTGCTCTGAATATGTCTTCTCAAACTCTACAATCTGCTCGAAGGATGGTTCTTTGGTTTGTCACAGCTATCGCATAGACTCCCCATGTCTAATATTCATATTACCTAGGAGTCTCTAAGTCGGATGGCTCAGAACAATTCTTTCTCTGATGTGTATTCATCATCATCTTCATTGGTAGATTCATTATCTCTCTAAGCTCTGACTTATTTCTTTTTGTCTGTGGATTCATCTTTCACTACAATGCCTGAAAGTAAAATCTCTTGAACGTTTCCTTATTTACCTATCCTTCCTTTCTTTCAGTTATTTTCCAAACCTTTCTGTATCTGACATATTTCTTTTTCTCTGTAGAATTTTCTTCATCTCGTTTTATTGTCAATATCGTGATCTCTGGTACCTAGTCTTTTTCCACTTGTTCTTCATGTTTTCTTATCCATACTTTCTTATATCTGATATGAGTGTTCTCTTTCATGGAAGTATCGATCATGCTTCTACAATCACTGGCTATGTGTCCATAGTTATGAAATTTGTAACACTCAATGTTACGTGGGGCCACATAGGCATTTCTTGCTTGAACATTTATTTTATAATCCATAGAATCTGCAATCTTATGTCCAAAGTTAGTACAATAAAAACAATGACCATAAAATATATTTGCATACCTGGGAGTGAATGATCTTCTTTGTGGCATAGTCCTTCTAAATTTTTGCCTTGACTGATCATGATCATGATTGAAGCTTCTTTGTGGCTTAAACATGGATGGTCTTCTTGAAGATGTATCTTCAATAGTTTTCTTAGAATATGGTTGACCATGATTCCTTCCTTTGAATAATTCTGCATAACTCTTTCTATTTTCTTCATTCTTCTTTTCTAGCAACCTAGAGTGTTTCTCTTCATTTTCTATAATTGATGTGGATGTTTCTATCTCTTCAACGTTCTTGTTGAGCTTGACGATTTTACTTCTCAATGTGACAAGTTATTCTTCAAGCTTCTCAACCTATTCTTCTTTCTTCATTATCTGATACTTCATGATTTATTTTGTTCTTTTCACTTCTTCAAGCTGGATTTTTAATGTGATTATTTCTTCTTCGAGTCCTTTCTCTTCTTGAACAAACTTTGTCTCATGTTGGTTTAGATCGTTAGTTCTTTCATTAAGATGATTTATCAATATCTTCTCTCTCATTTCTGCTTCTTCCTTCTATTCTTCTATGTTGGCTTCCAAATACTGCTTTTGATATTCAAGATTTTCTTCGATCTTCTGGCTTCTTCTAGCTGAGTTCTTAAGTTCTCGATGACCTTTTGGGCTTATTCAAAAATGTGAACACTTTCCTTTTGTTTCATCAATTCTTTCTTGAGTGACTTGTTTTCTTCTCTTAGTTCATCTAAAGCACTAATCAATTCTGCTTCATAATTGTCTTCCTTTTCAATTAGTTTTTTATGTCTCATTTATTTCATGGCATTCTATTTCAATATGTCCACATTTTTCACAATTAAAGAAAAACAACATGCCTCTGGTGATTATGTACTCTTCATCTTCTGAATCTGTTTGACATGATGAACATAATTCTTCTTGATCTGTATCTGCATCTTCTTTGGCATTTTTTGAATTGCGATGGGTGAAGAATATATGTCATGTAACTTATCCCAAAGTTCTTTGGATGATGAACATTTACCAACCTTTTCTCTTACCAGATTAGGTAATCCTTCCCAGATGAAATCCATTGCTATTTTGTTATTCTTCTTGAATTCCTTCTTGGCTGCAGTCTTTTCCCTTTTTGAACTATCATATCATGTAACAGCTGATAGCCAAATATAATGTCCCTGTGCCTGTAAAAATACTTTCGTCCTTCTTCTCCACATCTCATACTTAAAACCATTTTAACCATTAAACATTAGTACTCCATTATCAGAATAATACATGATCTCCTTCCAATGGTCAAATTGTTTCTTGAAGGAACCGGCTCCGATACCAATTGTTGGATTACTGAGAGTGGGGGTGAATCAGTAATAGAGAAATTCAATAATTTTAAACCACGATATGCAAGTGTTATATCAATGTAGAATTATCATCCAATAGTTGCAGAGTAAATAAAAAATGAACAAATGAGCAATCATACACATACACAGTACACCAATGTTTTTACGTGAAAACCCAAAGCGAGAGAAAACCACATAATGTTTTTTCTTATATGTCTTTAATAATTACATTCATTGGAAGCACCAACTTCCTTTGCTTTCCAGTTGCAACTGGAAGAAGGCTCCAACCCCCTAATTTCTCAAGATACAACTTGAGGCAAGCTCCAACTCCCCAATTATCTGGCTACAACCAGAAGGATGCTACGACCCCCTATGTTCTCAGGATATAACCTTAGGGAAGCTCCAACTCCCCAATTCTCTGGCTATAACTAGAAGGAGGCTACAACCCCCTATGTTCTCTGGATACAACTGAAAGGAGGCTACAACCACCCATCCTTGCCCCGTCCAACCGCCCTGACGTAGAATTAGAATGATAGAACCATTGTTACACTATCACTATGAGATATACTACTGTAAACATGTACCAATCAACTTGCACCAAACAACTTGTACCAATAACCTGAACCATGCATCAACATGTACCTCAACTTGTAATAAACCTATACCATAAACAAGTGCATCAACCATGCACCAACATGTACCTCAACCTGTAATCAACCTGTACCATAAACAAGTGCATCACTCATGCACCAACCTGTACCTCAACCTGTACCATGAACAAGTGCATCAACCATACACCAACCTGTACCTCAACCTGTACCATCAACCTATGCATCAACCATGTACCAAATATGTACCAATCATGCATCAAATACATATAAACCATGACTCATCAAGATGTGGCAACATCATCAACTATACACTTCATGTATGTGCCAACTCATCAACTACTTGTCTCAACCATATACCCAACATGTACCTCAACCAAAAGCCCTCATCAATTTCATCATCCAAATATGATTTGTAACTCTGTAATAGACCTGGTGTATATGATCAAATACCTTCAAACCTTCCTCAACTTTAAAAACAAGAGACTATCATTTTCATCAAACTTTACTTTAGTCTCACATGACTAGTTTTGGATTAGTCAACAACCCTAACTTGAAATAAACATAACTATGTATCTGCTATTTATAAAGATCTGAAAATAGTACATAATGTTCTTCAGTGTGTTTTATGCAATTCCTCCAGGTGTCACTACTTGGAACCTCTCAGAAAAGGAGTTATAGCAAAAATGGCATACCTTGTTGAATTCTAGCTTATTCTAGAGAGCGAACTTGTGGAGTGTGCCCCGCACAGAATATTTGGTGTATGCATCTGAAAATTGTACACAGAATACTACAGATTGTAATCTAACCAACACATTTTTTCTTACTGAATTTGGATCTGTTATGAATACGTTATGATGTTTTTACCCGAAACAATTGTTTTAGACTAGTTTCAGGACTAGCCACAAACCCTATTTTCCACGGAGTGTAACTCCAAAAATACAATGACCCACAATTTTAAATTTGTACCACAAATACTTGGATATGTTTAATCAACGTCCTACCAATTTCACGATCTGAATCATTCTAGAAATTTTTTTATTGTGGAAATGATGAGATGACCTGTAAATAACATACCTTAGAAAACATCATCAAAATAATTTATCCTCCCTTGAATTTTGGCCTTCTTTACTTCACCTTCCTTCTGAAATTCAGCTTAGATATCCTTAGGCTACCTCAGTCACTTGTAGATATTCAATATGCTGAAGTGTGATTAAAATGAGAGAGTCTTTCCTCTTATTTATACTTTCATGTAGCTTCCTCAAGGGGTTACCTTTTAACCATCTTAACCCACTTTCCTTATTTTAGGGTTAACCCACTTCTAATTTCTCCATTAAATTTATTATTTAAATAATTTCTTTTGTATTCATTTTGACTTATAGTACACTCATAACTTCACTTTATTATTTACCTTCTAAAATCTCTTAAACCACTTTGACTACTTTGACCTTTTGGGTCTTCTAGATGACTCATGAGGGTTCTCCAACTTCACATGGCCATAACTCTCTAACCGTGAGGATTTATGTGACGTTGCACATACCACTAGAAATGGAATGAAATGTAATATCCATCTAGAATAGTATTTCCTGAAAATATATCAAAACTCATACCATTATCCATCAAACAAAATTGTGTCCATTACCCAAACCTTGGTTCTCCAACTTCTCATGGCCATAACTCTCTAACCATGAGGAGTTATGGGACGTTCCACATACCACTGGAAATGGAATGACATGTACTATCCATATAGAATATTCTTACCTTCACAAATATTAAAACTCATACCATTATACATGAAACAACCTTGGGTCCATTACCCAAACCTTTGTGCTATAGGAATTCGCTACCGAAATTTCTCCAAGGGTTGACATCAATATACAATATCACTCTCCAATGGTTGACATCAATGAAAACCAAAAATACATACCAACTTTCCATCAACCTAAGCCAACTGTGTGGCACTTCTAAACAACATGTTTGTGCTTAGGTAGATTTGGCGCACTAGTGCTTTCAGTTTAAGAAAGTGCACCGATAAAAAAATTCTCCATAAATTTTAGCACAATGGTGCGTCTTTTTTAATAAAATGAACCAGTGTTGTTAAAAGAAATTCATTGGGAAAATATTGAACGATTTGGCATGCCAGGGCATTTCATTAGACGCCCCATTACCAGTGCTCTATAAAACCCAATGTACCACAAAACGTAATGTTGGTGCTACAATAACATGGTAGCACTAGTGCGATCATGTTAACACATTTCCCCACTTAATTTTCATTAAAACAATTTAACCTAATGGTGCCTTTAGGTACAAAAATGCAATGATTATTTAAAGAGCATGACACTGAGACAAAATTTTCACAATTTAATGGTGTGGTGCATCTTATGGGATGCACCGCTAAAATATGTGGTGGTGTGACAAGAAACATGGCGCACTAGTGTGTGTTAGTAACAACACTGCATGGCGGTGTTTTTTGTCTGATATAGAGCACCATTGGTGGTGTGTGTGTTTTGTTTTAGGTGTGTGGGTTACTTTTCTACATTTTTTTGCAAACAAAAATTAGTTTTAGATTCTTTTAAATACAAGTTATTTATATGTGTGTGTTTTATAATTTCAATTTATTTTATCTATATGTGTGTGTGTGTGTGTGTGTGTGTGTGTGTGCGTGCCTAAGAATATTTGTATGTGAATCAAAGATGGTAACAACAAGAGGAGGTGTAGAAACGACAACAACAACAGATCGAAATGTACACATTTGTATGTGAGTGAGAGGCATTTTTTCCCTCACCCTCTTTCACAAAAAGCATGTTCCCTTTTGATGGATGTTGGCCTCCTTAAGTTTTATGAGGATGGTACATCCCTCAGGGGGAACTCTTCATTGTTACAATAGTTGATCTAAATTTGGGATCATGGCCAATAGGCATTCGGGGTCGGTCCCAATAGATGGTATAATCCCACATAGGAGGTTGTTTATTTCACCATTGAGTTGTCTAGGAGGGGGGAGGCTTGACCCTGATTACGTGATCTACCACCTGGTGTTACAAGAGAGACCCATCTGAAATACATGTAGAAATATGTCCATTTGGACATTCTTTCCTCTTTGAAATTCTAATTTTGTGGTGGTCAGTTGTGGATACGTTCATTTCATAGAGAGAAGGTTAGGTGCCTGTGTATTATTATCATGACACTCTCACACAATTTCTCTAATGGGAACCCAATTAGTTTCCCTTTGTTTCATTATGTATATGTTTTAGTTTAGAGGCCCCGATTGATTAGGTGGTCAAATGATTTTTTGAGACAATTTTGTTTTGCATTGGATCATTATTGCGTCATTTTAAATGGGACGATATTCTTCCCATTTGTGTTAGATTTATTTACATTATTTTTGAGAGGGTTAATGCCACTTGACCAATAGTACCTCAATTTCTTTCTAGGCCTGTGATTTATGTATGTATGCGCATGTGGGGGTAGTTGTTCCCAAGAGGGGCCAACTCAACTTTCCCTGCACTCCAGTCGGTAGGGATGTATGTGAATTTTTGGAAAGAGACAAAAATATTGTCCTTGATATTGTACAGTACCCATACCCGGGGATAGATTGGAGATAATGTCGAACATCCTATTTACAGCAGCCGAGCCACCAGATGAGAGAGATAATATTATTGTTATGTTTTGATAAATCTAGTTGAATATTTTTATGTCTTATTTAAATCACATGTAACTTATTATAACATTTTGTTTCAATTATCTTATTATTATTAACTATTATTTTGTATATATTGGAACATATATTGGGGGTGATCCTCCCAAATAGGATGAGGAGGTGGAGGAGGCAGAGGACCAACCTGTATCACATAGACCTTGCATGCCATGCAGGCCATATTGGAAAATCTGGATAGAGGTGGAGGATCACCTATGTGGTGTCATGATTAGTCACGAAGCAGTACCCGCACTAGTTAGAGACATATTATGAGTACCGGATATATCTACAATATGGATGAGTATGATTCATGACATGATGTTATTTCTTCATCATATTTTCAGTTTCGTCAATCTCATCGTGAGGTTGAGGGGTCCTACTCATGATCCTACTTCATCTGGCTTGTCACCAGACCCATCCACATCCTCTACTTCACCACATGGTCCCCCTCCTCCTCGTGCTTCTCCTCCACATGAGTCTACACCATCCATTGATCCTCTTTCCTCCCATCCACATGTGTTTTCACCATCCACGTCTGATCTTCCTCCTCCACATGTGTCTACTCTATCCACATCCTATCCTCCTCCTCCTCCCCCTCCACATCTGTCTGCTCCATCAACATTCGATCCTCCTCCTGCTCTCCTTCCACATGTTTTTACACCATCCACCTATCCTCCTACTTATCCTCCACTTGCATCACCATCCATTGATCCTCCTTCTCCTCCTCCACTTGTGTCACCATACACCAATCATTTTCCTTCTCCTCCACATGTGTCATCATTCATCGATACTTATCCTCCTCCTCCTCCACATGTGTCACAAGATTTTGATTCTTTGGACATGTTATCCCCTATCCTAGGGATAACTATGGAGATCATGTCTCAAGGCCCACGGGTCCTAGACATGGAGTGTTGAGAGCCAGACGACTTGAGCTTGGCCCTAGAGGGTCCATATTTTCTTCAATGCATCCCATCTATCAACATCAGCAACATCCATCCCACCAGCTTGGTCCTGAAGTGGCAGTGGGTCTTGATCCATGAGGTAATGAGTCTGGGTATCATGGTATGTGTCACTCTGATTTTCAAAGAATTTGAATATGTTGCACTGAACTATCGTTTATTTCATAACGTTTGCTTGGAAATTATGCTCTTTAACTTGTTCATACCTTGGGGGGGGTGACATAATTCCTAGTAAGTTGGTTCTCCTTTAGGATGGGTTGTCACTAATTAGGTCTTTGAAAGGTCATCGTCCATTCCTTCCATACTTACCACTTTTCATCATTATCCCTCTCATCTTCCCCTACCTTGGTTTGGGCATTGGGTTTGCCACACTAGGAAGGGTTGTACCTTGCCTTGTGGGAAGAAGGGGCTAAAGGCCCATAGGGTAAAAGTAGTTGGAAAGAGTTAAAATAAAAAATAAAACCTTTGATATGCTTTGCCCATGGATTCTCGATAAAGAAATAAAAGGATTCTTAGTAAGAAAATGGGACCCGTAAGATAAAAAACTCAAGCTCTAGTTGGTGGATGGGAGGTCTCATCATGAGTTGGCCTATTAGGTCCATGGGAATGTAGTGGTATGACACTACCATTTATCTGGTCACCAAAATAGGGTAGTGTCTCTTGGTGGCATAGCCAAGAGAAAGGGGGTATCATCACAAGCCAACCTTCTCATTTTCGTGAAGTGATTGTGGGTAACGTTGCAACCTCTGGTCACCACGCCACAACAGTGTCCCCCAGCTTTTCCCTTGAAAATAAAAAAAAATAAGACTAGGAATAAAACACATTGAATGGGCTAGGAAACAATGGCATCCATGACAAGGTACAACTCGTCCTCTATAGAGGCACCCACAGGAAAGACTTACATTTCCATGTTATCACTGCACCATCTACCCAAACATTTTCCCTACACCATTTCACACACTTACATGACTTGAATTGGCTCTCACCCGGGAAACACCCCAAACTTGAGGAATATTAACCCAATAGGACATCCTGAGACCCTCTCCAAACCTGACTTGTTAAACTACATAACGTCTTTGAGAATTTGTCTGGGTAAAGTGGGGTTTAATGCACATGTTTGAGTAATTTGATTATTGGATGTGATTGACATTGTTATGATCCCCGTGACTTATGAGGCCATGGAGGGAGTACTTGTTTCTACTGCAGGACTTTTCCCGGTGTACAGGTACATATGGGGAGATGATCATCTTAAACCTCCATGGGGATGAAATCCCACAGATGGATGTTGTGACCCTAGCTATGGGCGGAGAGATGTCAAATACTTGCACCAGGAAGAAAGAAACACTTTTCACCAGAGACACTTTGGTATACCTAGAACCAGGGGGATCTTTCTCTTCCACCTAGATGTTGGCCTTGGGAGGCCCATGACATCACCTCTGTGACCCTAGACCTCACCCAGGTTCAGGATTGGCATTATGGAGGCAGTTGTGTGCTAATTGGCACGTGTGGAAGCATATAGGGGCTTGGAAGGCCTAACGTTTTGCAGATGAGGACCAACGTTCCACCCATGAGTCTCAATGTCACCCTAGAAGGGCATGATGTCACCTCTAAAAATTATTTTAGGGTTTAATTATTTGAATTTGTGTAAAAACTAGATTTTTCATGTAATTTGGCCATGTCAACCTTTTGATGACCTAAAATTAATTAAAGGTCATAAGTATTGTATAAATAGAGAGATACAACTCTCATTTTTTCATCATTCACTCATCACACAAGTGGTGGTCTGAAATTCGACCCTCTTTAAGGGTTATTGGATGAAATTAAGTGGTGCACACTTCTTGGAGGAGACAAATCTTGGTGTATTTTGGAAAATTTTCATGTGGAGGATCTTCAACTAGGGTTTATGCTTGATTATTCTTGGTAAAGTAAGTATAAAATATGCATTTCTTTATTGTGAATGAATGCTTATGGTGAATTTACTTGTTTCATGTCAAAGATTATGAAATTTCTTGCTTGAAACCCTAGGAGAAAGACATGTGATACTATCTTTTTCTCTATAGTCTTCCACCTGCTAAAATTTCTTGAAAGGCACCTATCTAGAAGTAGATACTAGATCCCTACCATCGTAACACTCTAGTAACCCTAGCTCATTTCCTATTACATATTTCATTTCAATTTGTCTAAGGAAAAGAGAAATCGTTAGGGCCTAATTTTTATTACTTTCTAGAAATTATCTCTAGGAGTTGGATTTTTTAGGCCTTGGGATACCAACACCTCTCTCATCCTCTCCATCCCCTTTGGATAAATATTATCATTTCTATTTTCCTCTAAGATTTGTTGTTGCCATCATTGACTCCATTACCCTAGAAGGCACTAATCTACCCATTACAAGTGTTGATTGATCAAACAATTTTCAGAACATCTTCTCTTGAACACCTACTAACTTCTATTAATCTTAGATTAGATTAAATCATTAACCTAATTGTTGTTGTTGCAAAATATTTCTACAACCATCTAACAACAAAAAATTAATCCTAAAAGTGACATGTTATTCTAGCTAGACATTGCTAAAACTGTTTTTGACTATCTATTATCAATTTGCCTACTTAAAGCTATTATTTTAAGTCTTTTATCAAGCATTTTAAAGAATAATTATTGTGTCTATTTCAAATATCTTATTGTTGTTATAAATTGTTATACTTCTGCAATTCTATATCAACTAGCACATTTTTTAAGAGTTCGTTGTCTTATGAAGCACACATATCATTTTGGTACTTGGAAAGTGCCCTTTTTCTATTTTATTGTCTTCTTCTGGGAAGGTACACAACATTTCTCATTTGCTTCATCTCTATAAGACATAAATAACCCTTTAAAATATGAGTGACTTATGAGCGGGGGGGGGACTTTCTTGTATCATTTTCCTTATCCTTCTCAAACCCTCAGGTCACTGAGGACGTCTCCCTTGGGGTACTGCAACATACTCCTAAATAGAAAGGGATTTCCTATTAAGGTGATAATGATCGATCATTCCCAGTTACACAAATTTTGTATCCACTTGCCTTGGGCTTTGGTAAAGTACAATTTGTGTGATAACAAGACACTATGTTCACATTGAGTACTTCCACATAGGTTGATCTTTATAGAGAGACATTTGATAGTGTACTTATGTCGACATTTGTTTTTGACATTTTTATTGATAGACCATCTACCTCTGGTAGTAGAGACATTGATGAATCTGGCTCTAGTGGTAAACCTAACTTCTAGTGGTATTGATTGACATGTATATTGTTTGTTTTCTATTTGACTTGAGATGTATATATGACATGTTTATTACATATTTTTTTGAGATGTATATTTGACATGTATATCATTCATGTATATTATGTTTTTCATATAATGTTGTGGTTGTGGTTGTTATTGTTTGATTTATAAAATTTACTATGAGTATGCTAATGATTAACATTGTTAATGGTTTCTATATTTTTAAGTTAAATTTGATATGTACCACTCATTTAAATTTACATTTTCCATATAATTTTTAACTTTACTTTTATGAAATTGTTTAATTTGGATTGTGATTGCAAAAAGTTATAACCATTACTTTCATATAATTTCTAATTCTTCTTCGAGGTGAATTGTTTGTTGTCCAACAAGATACACTATTTTGATTAATGTATTTAGAAACAAAAATACTTAAATATGATGAGTGTTCAATGATTGTGATTTGAATAATTATGTATTTTCCATATATTATAACAATAACATTATAATATCATTATTCACTAATAATAACAATGATGTTGTAATAACAATGTTATTTTTTTAATTTTTATTATTCAAAGATTACAAGACAAAGTTATAATATAATTAAAATATAATATCACCAAACATTTATAATTAGTATTTTAAGAATTAGTAAAATTTACAAAGGCTTCTATACTTTTAGATAAGTATGGATCATTAAAAATTTCCTTAATTTTGACTAGGCTCTAGAAAATGGCTCTTTTAGAGTTTACATGTCCTTCCTAGATTGACATTTATTTCAAGGATAATGTAAAAAGAATGATTAAGATAAGTTTATATGATTATAAAACTAAAGTATGGAGTGGAATAGTTGAAGGCCATGATAGTTGCACTAGTTAAGATTGGGAATTCCATCAAAGTTGGTAATTCCAACACCACAAATGTGATTCCAAAACTCATGGATGTTGACAAAGTTATTTTGTTGGAATTATCCTTAGAAGTTCCATTAAAGTAGGTATATTTTTATTTAAATTTTGTTTTTTTCAAACAATAAAAAAATTGAGGTTTGATTTTTTAATATCTTCATTTTTTTGTTCAATAAATACAATTTAAAATACATATTTACAATTGTATGTCACCAAATTTTTGATATATCAATCAATGATTAGTAATTAAAAGGTTAAAATAAACATATGTTAATACAATGCAACATAAATTTGTTATAATAAACAATAAATATGATAATAAAATTATATCAAAACCATGTCTTATGCTTATACTATTTAATATATTTTCAATATGGTGGTTGTGAATGGTTGTTAACTTTTCACGTCCAATATAATTATTAAATGAAGAAAGAAAAAACATAATTGGCCATTATAAATACCCATAATAAAATAACACATCCATAATATAAATGTCGAAAAAAAACATTTACAAATTAGTCTTCATTGCAATCACCGTGATTATCTTCCTCATTTGGCATTGTAACCTTGTCGTTCTAAAAAAAATGTTTATATCTTGGATCATGTCTTAGTACGAACCACCAATCCACATCCAACACATCTAGGTAAAAAAAAATTGATTACAATGTTTTGGGAAAACATAAGGCTTCTAAGTTTCAACCCACATTTTTTAGAGTTAAAACACATTAGCCCACTATCACGATCTTCCTTTACATTTATCCGGTCGAAGGCATCCCACCACTTACAACAAAAAATAACACATCAAAATGATGATAAATCCACTTGCATGATCTCTTGTATATTTCCAATGTAACCTAACTTTCCCTCTATTAGGTTTTGATCACGGTGGCTAGCACAACTAGATTGGTCGAACTTGACCTCCACTCTGCAACCTTGTGTGATGTGTCCATCATCGGCACACTCAATGTGAAAATGATGTCCATGTTCCCACATAGATGGGAACAAATGGACCTGTAAAAATGTGAAAAAGGACGGTGTCATATGTCTAATAATATGAGCATTAATATAAACACAATACATGTTACAATTCAAATATGAAATATTATAAATCGAATGTGTTAGTTAGAGAGGTTATTACAAAGTTGTTGCACCTGATCCATATCTTTAGTGCATTGATATCTTCTCCATGTGGGTTATGACCGAACATCACATTTTCTCTTGTATCTCATTAGCCATCCAACTGTTGGGATAGTTTTTGGCTTATTTTCTTTTAAATGATTAGGATAAGGAATGCTTCTACCATTAACCCATCTGAATTATTTCTTGTCACTGACCCATTTCGTTCTTTTCTCTTCATACAATGCGACCAATGGTTGTGTTTCCTCCACGTTGTAAAAAACGAATTTATTGATGGCATCAATTTCTAAATTTGTTGATGTATACAAAAATTCAAAAAAAATAAAATGAGACCAAATATATATTATCAACTTAAGTAATGAATTTATCGATGGCATCAATTTCTAAATTCGTGGATGTATACAAGAATTCAAAACAAATAGCATGAGATCAAATATATATTATCAACTTCAATGTAAACAATTTCTCTATACTAAATTGAAAAAATACAAGTGACTTACTCTTTATCAAGTGCCTTTTTTTCGTTCATTTGAAGTAGCTCCCCTTCCTTTTTGTCCTCATCTTGATGGTTTTCCCAAACCACTGCCCCTTTTGTGTGGTTAAATTTGTTGATGTACTCATTGAAATAATAGAATGACTCATATATTATGTACCCTTCTTCGATAGAGCCCTCTGGTTTTTCCCTTTGTTGAACAAACCCCTTCAAGTTTTTCATGTACCCCTCTAATAAGAACATACAACGACATGAGAGAACCCCATCTAACTCAACCTCATCAAGTAGGTGAATTAGAAGTTGGAATTGAAAGTCCATAAAACTCGTGGGAAATTCCTTCTCAAGTATACAAACATTCTTAGCTATCTCTAGACACCACCGTACAAGGCTAGCGATATAAATCTCATTTGATGTGATCCAACGTACAAATACATATAATTTCTATATGGCACATCGTAGTTCCTAGGGGGACTCATGGTTCACACAACCATGCATGAGAAAAGGACAATGACACTACAAAATAGACACACTCATCATTAATTTCCATAGAACTATGAGTGCATAGCATATTTTTACCAATGTTATAGAAGAAGAATAATGTATTCAACATACATACTCTTTGAAGGTTCACATGGTCATGTGATTTCAATCCTGATAAATTCCCTTCTATAATGAAGCAACGTGTTATATTTGACCCATATAAAGAAGGTTCCTCCACACCCAATGTAACATCATTCACCATATAAATATCATCTTTCTTCAAAATCCATGGGATGATATGTCCTTCTTTAACATACCAATAGGGACCAACCTCTCCTCTAGTTCATTTTCTCGGCCAATGTCTCATTTTAGTATTTGAAGAAATAATATCTCTCCTAATAGCCAATGTGTCACTTTTATTTGATGGTATGTGCCTCCATAAAGAAGATGAAACATTTTTTAATATATGCATAGGATATAATAAGTGGTCAATATTAAGATGCTCCCAATATAGAAGCTCATAAAATACAAATTTCATTTTCATCCCAATGGGAATTTTCTCAACATAGGTGTCAAAAAATTCAAGATCATCATACATAGGTTCCCCATATGAATCAAAAAAATATACCATTTCCTTCTCCTTCTCTATGTCATATGCCTTAATCCAACATGTCGGTGTCATTATTTTAGTTCTCTGGGTTCTCTCTAGTTTACCATTGAAAGAAGATGCAAATCTTTTATAAGGGTGGTGTTTTGGGAGGAATACCCTCGAATAGTCGTACACCAGTGTTCGTAGGTGGTTGGACCACGTAGACTTTATATAAGGTCCACAAAATTTACATCCATGATACCCCTTTGTTACAAGACCTACAATGCTATCATATACATAGCTTGTTAGTGTCAAAAATATAGTTGCACCAAATGATGTATTCCAAAAAAAGTATAGATATAATCAAATCAATCAACATGCTTACTAGAGAAAACTCCTTGTCTTGGATAATCATTCATGGTGTACGCACATATTCCATACAACATAAATACCTCTCAATTGGGATAGGTCTTGATACATCATATACATGTATCCCTTCCCATAATTTCTTAAATTCATCGATGATTGGTTGGAGGTAGACATCCATTCTCTTCACTTGTCTTTTACCTGGAACTATAAGAGCCATCATAAGATGTTCATTCTTCACAGAAAACCATGGGGGATATTATTATTGATCAATACCACTAGCCAAATAGAATAGTTGGTGTTTTGGAGGGAATACAAGTTAACTCCATCCATAGCTATGCTCAATTGTAGGCTCTGTACTTCATCCTTGAATTTATCAGGCCATGTATCATCTATATGCTTCATGGCTATTTAATTTGTTGGGATTCACATAACTCCTAGCTCACTTATATGTCAGGCATGCCACCCCTACAACATGGATAATTGCTTGCAATGAAAGAGCCTTTGAATCCTTGAAATTATAGGCATGCACCTCAATATATTATGAGGAGGACCATGTGCCTTACCCTTTTATTTATTTATGATATCTCGCATGCCCACATTTTGGACATATCTCTTTGTCCACGTATTCATTTATGTATAGAATAAAATCATTCAGGCATGTGTGGTATGATATATACTCATTACCCAACATTTGTAGCATTTTATTTTCCTTTGTGCAACTATTAGGAAAGACATTATCACTCATAAGTACCTTATCTTTGAGCAACCTACAATTCGTGGGAAAAAGAAATGTACACTGTCATTAAGCATGAATAAAATCAACCATTTTATTCCTTCATTGTGTGACAATATTGCTTAACATATGATACATTTCTTTCAAGTTATATAGTAACATTGTTGTCCCTAATTGGGTAGACCTTGACCCATGTACTAGACCAAAGAGAGGGGTGGTGGAAGAAAATTTTAGGTTTTCAAATAAGGTATCTACGACATAAGCGTCATCCCCTAGTTAATTTTGCTAGAATGCATGTAAAAAAGTTCCCTCTGTGGCTTCGGTATCCCACAAGAAATCATCCATACCAACCTTTATATTATTTCATTCATCCCCAACATGTGAATAACTAGTGTTATTGTAGAGGTTTTGAATTGGTGACTCGGGACATAGTGGGAATTGAATAGGTGGTTGTTTCAACCATTCTCAGTATGCTTCTTCTCTGAGTTGTGTCGTTTAACAACAAGCTAGAAAATTGAAATCATAGTGGGTGCAATGGCATATGGTAGACAGATCACTCGTCATCAATATTTTGATTGTAAAAATATTGAACAATACACTGATAATATTAGTAACATAATACATTTAATATGTTCAAACATTATACCAAACATTTATTAGAAGCATGGATTTTTTTTCTCAATATAAACATGCAACCAACCACTTTATAAAACAAATGTCGAATTAAGAAATACAATTACATTAGTTCCATTGAAAATCCAAAAATACAATTACTCAATCATCTTTTTCTTGCACCCTATGGGGTGTCTGCATAAAAGAGATCTAATTCTTGGTGTAATATTGTTGACCTAGGATGGTTTCTAGAAGATGGCATGTTATGATTGGTAGGGTAAAAAAAATGTCCATTTTCATTAAACATATTCTTGCAATATCTTTCTCCTGATATATTGCGGAATTTTGGGACTATTGGAATATCTTGTACATCTAAATTTGATCCTGAATCTTAATCCTACAAAATTCTATGCACTATTATTCAACTGCACCTGCATACATAGCATAAATTCAATGAAATAAATGAATTATAAATAAAATCTAGATGTACTATAATCAACAAGAGAGAACTTGAAGGAATTGCAACGATATGGAATGAGATGGAATCTAAACAATTGACCATTTGATATTATAATTCATTTTTTCCTTCATTTAAGATAAAACCATCATCTTGGGAAGCATAGAAAAATCTAACTTCAAACAAAATTTTGAATAACTTTATAAATTAATGATGTGCTTAATCATATAAAGATGTCATGTGATAAAAACAAATGCACAGGTGCATTCAATTGAGAGAAACACCAAAATTTGACCTTCATTATTGCCTCTACAAAGAAAAACCTCCAAAAAAATTAAATGCAGATGTTTTCATTTTCATTTTGCAAATTAAATTGTTTGTTATTGCCTTAGTACTTAAACATCATACCGGTGCATTTATAGTTGTATAGCGCATCGAATAAAATAAGTTATAAAATAGCACGCGCTTACTATCAATGCGTTGAAATTTATTACAAAAAATAAGTTGGTGTGTGATACGTACACATTGCACTGATGCACTACTCACTGTATAGCGCACCAAAAAGGTAAGTTACAAAAAAAAATTAAAAAAAAAATGTGTGCATTAATCATCAATACGCCAAAATATACAATGAAAAAATGAGTAGGAATTTCAGTGTTTGTGTTTATAAATGAAAACCCTATTCATTCTTTCATTTTTTTTTCCAAAAATTAGAAGGGAGATTCATGCAATAGAGATTAATCAACAAAGACTTCGAAGTGGATGGATTCTTTTTTAAGAGACAAATTCGAAAGGAATTATTGTAGGTCACATACAAATATGCAGAGGAGAAATTTCAAGTATATGATTCAATTCTATTAATCATCTTAATCTTTCTTCTATTTGATTCAAAATCATTCAGTGCATTCCCAAACAATAAAAAAAAGTTTCATAATTACCTTCAATGTTGGAAGCCCTAATTTCCTCACTATTTTTTTTCTTTCCATTTCTATATTTCACAAGAAGATTTTTTTTAAGAAAATATTTTTATAAGGTTTGTTTATTTATATATGGGAAATTTCCTATCCATTGCAATGAAACCACTCATTGCATCAAATCCCAAACTGTCTTGTTGTTGTCATTTTTTTAAATGCCTTCACGATCAATGGTGCACTATGTACATAGGAAGAGCACTAATGCATATTTTCATGTCAACAACACCGCTTAATTTAAATTAGAAACAATATATTTTAAAGACCTTTTCCTAGTCGGCGGTGCACATTGTACATAGATAAACACCATGGCACATTTTCTTACAAAGAACCCCGTATAGTTTAAAATGGAATAAATATTGTTTTTTATATGGAAAATGTCATGCCTTAAATTTGTTCATAGGTCGACAATGCATAATAAACAATACTTAGGAAGCCATTATTTTCTTAATTCATAAAGCATCGACTAAATACAAAAAAATGTAAAATGTTTTCAATTTCACCATGGTGTTGTTATAATATACATGTTTGTATAAATATGGCTGAAGCACTGGTGCGTATACATATGGTTGATTCCCTAGTGCGTATAAATATGGTTTATGCCCCAATGCATATTAAGTTACTATACACAACGATATCTTATTTTGTAAAAAACTACGTAATCTTTATATTTGATGATTTTTCCAAAGAGATTTTGAAAATTCCAAGGGACAAACAAGGAGAAAATCAATACATGTCGGTAGGGATATCCAAAAAAAGTGTAGAAGAAGATAGTAAAAGAAATGAACACAATTTTGTTGCGAGAGGAGCCATCCCAACTACAATGTACATCAAAGGTATGGAATCAATTGTTAAATCCTTCATGTAAATCGAATTTAATTATCATGTGAAATATTGATTTTCAATTGTTTTGGCGCATAAAATAAAATAAAAATAGAACCAATTCAACACATAAGATAGGACAACCAAGAATAAAAGGGTTGATCACAAAATTTGTGAGTATTTATGTTTTCAGCCTTACTTAATATTTCATATTTGTTGTGATATTTATATTTAAGTGATTAATTTTACACTTGTCAATGGATTTCTTCTAATAGGTGCTAATATACAAAGAAGAGTCAACCCATGAATTGATAAACATTGGGTTAAGTATGGGTTGTGAGTATGTGTTGAAGTATGAAAGTTTAATTGAACAATTTGTTAGTAGTTATGTTGTTTAAATTCCCTTGTTTTATAATTAATGAAACAACAATAAATATTTACATTAATTATATCAAATGTGCTTTGTCGTGGAATATTAAACATGCAAGAAACAAAGTATGGAATGCAACCAATAGAAGAGATTTTGAGAGAAGACATAAAGAATGGCTTTGAAATAATGTGTATTGTGTTTATGAAAAACTTTATGCTAAGGTATGTTTTTTTATTTACGCAATCATGTATATTCTACAATATATATAAATGTAGATATACTTATTACAATTTATTTCTATGTTTGTACATGGAAAACAAAGTTACCAACTTAACAAGAACTCTCTAAACTTCTCATTTTTTAGAGGTCAAATTTAGTAGCTATTTTTACCTCTGAATCAAAAAGTGATGCTATTGGTAGCACCTTTTTTGGGGGAGTTGGAAAAAATTGTGACTTGTTTGAAATCGCAGTCTTGACAAGATGAAAATTGACTCCTAAATCAAAAAAAATTGAAATTTACAACACATACCATTGTAAAAAAAAATTGAAATTGACTCCTAAATCAAAAATGGAATTAAGTGAAGATTAATTAATTAACTTTTTAAATAAATTTACATTAAAAAAAGTTCTATGTGCCCTGGGTGCCTATGGAATGTAATTCTTTCTTTAGTAAACTAGAAGTTACGATTTGTTTTTGAGGGAAAAAATTACATTAATAAAAAATCAATCGAAGAAATAAAAAATAATCTATTTTTTGGTTATAAATTTATAAAAAAATAACCATTTTCCATTAAAAATGAAAAAAAAAACATTTAAAAAAAAACAATTTAAAATAAATAAATAAAACAAAAATAAATTATAAAAAAAAATGAATTTTAGAGGAAAAAAAAACCTAAAAAACCTAACCAAAACACAAACTTTAAAAAAAAAATTAAAAAATCTAACAAACAAAATTAAAAAATAAACTATAGAAATAAATAATAAATAATCAAAGTTAAAAATAATAATAATAATAATAATAATAATAATAATTATAATTATAATTATATAGAGAGAACAATAGGGTGAGGACGGTGATGTTGGGCATAGCCCGTTCCCACCCCTTTGTTTAATATTTTAAATACTTTTTAAAAAAAATTCTTTTTTTTTTAATTTGTTTTTTTTTTAATAATTTGTTTTTTTAATTTTAGTTTTAATTTTTTAAAACTATTATAATTTTAGTTGTTAGTTTTAATTTTTTTAAACTATGATTATATTTAGTTTTTAGTTTTTGGTTTATTTTTTATTTTGTTTTAATTTTTGGTTTTCTATTTCTATTGTTTGGTTTTATAGTTTATTTTGTAATTTTATTGGTCATCCCTTTGTTTAATATTTTAAATATTTTGTTTTTTTTTTATAATTTGTTTTTTTAATTTTAGTTTTAATTTTTTAAAACTATGATTATTTTAGTTGTTAGTTTTAATTTTTTTTAAACTATGATTATTTTAGTTTTTAGTTTTTGGTTTATTTTTTATTTTGTTTTAATTTTTGGTTTTCTATTTCTATAGTTTGGTTTTATAGTTTATTTTGTAATTTTATTGGTCACCCCTTTGTTTAATATTTTAAATATATTTTAAATATTTCGTTTTTTTTTTATAATTTGTTTTTTTTATTTTTAGTTTTAATTTTTTAAAACTATGATTATTTTAGTTGTTAGTTTTAATTTTTTAAAACTATGATTATTTTAGTTGTTAGTTTTAATTTTTTTAAACTATGATTATTTTAGTTTTTGGTTTATTTTTTATTTTGTTTTAATTTTTGGTTTTATATTTCTATAGTTTGGTTTTATAGTTTATTTTGTAATTTTATTGGTTAGATTTTTTATTTTTGTTTTTCTAGGTTTGTGTTTTATTTATTTTTTTAGGTTTTTTTTCTAAATTTTTTTTTTCTATTTTTTTAATTATGTTATATAAAAAAAA
>ML791874.1:156319-171362 GCA_009831015.1 Picea engelmannii
TTTATTCATTTGCTATTTTTTTGATTCATTTTTGAAGTATTTTTTTCCTTTAAAACAAATTATAACTTTTATTTCACTAAAGAAAGAATTACATTTCATAGGCCCCCAGGGCATAGAAAAGTTTTTTTTAATGTAAATTTATTTGAAAAATAATTAATTAATTTTCACTTTACACCCCTTTTGATTTAGGAGTCAATTTCAAGGTTTTTTTCTAGCAATGGTATATGTTGTCAAGACCACCATTTCAATCGAGCCATAGTTTTAACTACGAAAATAAATGGTCCTACTGATAGTATCACTTTTCGATTCGAGGGTCAATTTTAAGGTTTTTTTCATCTTGTCAAGGCCGCGATTTCAAGCAAGTCACAATCTTATCCACCTCCCAAAAAAATGGTGCTACCAGTAGCAACACATTTGTAAAGATTGTCCAAGCAGAGCCTTATAAATCATAATTTAAATATAGAAATGCTATCATAATTTCTTCTTTATTCTTAATTCAGCATAATAATAATTCAACATCATAACAATGTTTAGTAGAATTAAAAATGAGCAGCATGATAATGAATCAACATGTTCAACACAATAATAATGAACAGTATAACAATAATGAACAACAACAAAATAATAATGATACTAGAATGTATCTACCTCAAACTGATGTTGTTCTGCTCTACCAAAACCAAAGCTCTGTCCAAAACTAATTAACCTCACAGCCAGCTAGGAACAACCTATCTGACTCTCTATCCCTAGGATTCCTTACAGTTTCCTAGGCCCCGAGCCCAAAATTCCCAGCAACACATGCCCCTGTGATAGTCCTCAAGCAAGTTGCAAGTAAAACCAATAAAACAGATGCATCCCAAACTGTTCCTCCCTTCACCTTCTCCTCTCCAATTTTTCCTCACCTTCTCCTCCTCTGAAAATATTACTCAAACCCTAAAAAAGATCCCTTTCCTGAGTGCTCTCCCTTGCCTTATCTTCCTTCCCCTTCATTATCCACCGCCTTCCCTTCATTAATCACTCAACCACCTTATCCCTCCCATAAATTGGCCCATCTACCAATAACCATTATATTATAAACTAAGTCTTCATAAAAATAAAAATAAAATCTATTTTAATATTTTGTTAAACTAATACTTATTAATCTAATACTTATTAAACTAATATTTAATCATGATACTTAAATAATTAATTAGGGTTGTTACATACACCCAGCCTTCAGGAAACTTTGTCTCGAAGTTAAAGTAATTTATATTACAAAGGAAATGACACATGGTTCACACATTCATATCCAATAAACAACATTATCAGTAAGTAAGTCAAAGAAAACTCATACATACTAGTGTACATGTTCAAGAAATGCATGTGTAGCTAGCACATACAAGTCTCGTGCATGTACTAATGACAATACCTATCACCTCTATACTAATTCTTGTATGCATCTAATCCAATCAACAAGACTATTCATTTTATAAAAGATAATAATCCAATTAAATGTTTGTGAAATCCTTTAATTACAATAATCTAGCTCAACAACGTTTATTTAGATAGTTGTAGTTCATTTAAGTAATTATGGATATACATATATACATATTTTCTTTTCAGAAGGGAAAACAATAAATTCCACCATAAGGCAAATCTCCAAACACTCTCAACTATTTCTATTCATCCTTCCTCCCTAACTTACTTCCATCTTCCATTCCTATCCTTCCTCTGTTGGACTATCTTGGAGCATCAACTATATTGACCTAACTCCAAATAGAACCCGTAAGCGGAAGTGTCACTATCTTGACCAAGCTTCCCCAGCAGGCAACTGATAGTCATCATCACACGTCTAGGGGAGTGTGAGCTAACACCATCCTCCCATGACTCCAGGTTTCAGAGGATACATGGTGGGAAATGCCTCCACCCCTCCTAATAGGACTAGGTTCCACACCCTACAATGGAATATACAGTGGCACTGTGTTGCTGGGAATTTTGTCATTGTTTATTCAGTCTGGGCAGTCTCACCACCTGAAAACCTGCACTGGTCCATATATCATAACAGTGCATTTGTACCAATATAATTTCACATACAAAGAATCATACCATATTGTTTCTCGGTCGGTGGTCATGACATCCACTTTTATTACCATTATCCCTTGGCTATTTCATAGCCCATTGACCTGCAAATTAGTCTATAACACAAACTCATACATATCTATGCATTATCATAATGTAAATGCATTTGACCATAATCTCAATTTTGTATCTACGTACCAACAACTTTAATGTCAAAATTTTCAAGTTAGAAATAGATCTCATAATATCCCCATAATTCAATTAACGTTACCCGTTCATAGAATTTTTATTTACATAATGATTGCATCATATCCACCATCATTCAAATAATGTTAAACATTCATAGATTTCACATTCACATAATAGATCACATCATATCCATCATCATTCAAGTAACATTTAAACATTCATAGAATTTACATTCACATAGTAGATCCCATCATATCCATCATCATTCAAATAACATTTAAACATTCATAGAATTTACATTCACATAGTAGATCGCATCATATCCTTCATCATTCAAATAACATTTAAACATTCATAGAATTTACATTCACATAGTAGATCACATCATGTCCTTCATCATTCAAATAACATTTAAACATTCATAGAATTTACATTCACATAGTAGATCACATCATATCCATCATCATTCAAATAATGTTTAAAAATCCATATAATTTACATTCACATAATAGATCGCATCATATCCATCATCATTCAAATAACGTTTAAACATTCATCAAGGTTCATATGTCTTAAAAGTTCAAGTGTATCATTAATAGTTTCACTATGAATAGAAAATAAAGGTGATTAGGTCTCAGGTAATCCTAGTTGTCTAAGTCAAAAGGTGGTGTTACATACACCTAACCTTTAAGAAACATATTATCGAGGTGGTCAAAAAAGTGAGGGATAATCTCGTCGTAATGTTTCGACATCCTCCCAAGTAGCAAATCTTGGACTATACTTGTCCCACTAGACCTTAACTTGGTCTACCAAACAGTTCCTGAGTTGTCAGACTCTACGGTCCAATATGCGTAATGGTTCTACCATGAGGGTTCTAGCGTCTGATACCTTCAATTACTTCCAATTTAGTTTATGTGATTCGTCGGCAACATAATGACGTAGAACAGATACATGAAAAACATTATGAGTTTTACGCAAGTGGGGTGGCAGTACGAGACGATGGGCAACGGGTCCAATTTTCTCTTGGATTTTGAACGGTCCTATAAATCGAGGTGACAACTTTGTCCCCTTCCTGAACCAAATGGTACTCTTATTAGGCCTTATACGAATGAAAACATGATCTCCCACTTTATAACTTCGGTCAGTCCTATGTGCATCAACATAACTTTTTTGTCTATCATGTGCTTCCTTTAGTCTCTGCCTAATCTGTATCACATGTTCCTCCATCTCTTGAATCAATTATGGCCCAGCTGTCATGCAGTCTTCTAATCTTTCCCAACTCAATGGTGTTCTGCATGGCCTTCCATACAAATCTTCGTACGATGGCATCCCGATGGAGCTATGAAAATTTGTATTGTAGGCGAACTCCACCAAAGGTAGGTACTTCTCCCAATGGGTTTGATTATCCATGACATACATCCTAAGCATGTCTTCCATGACTTGATTTACCCTCTTAGTTTTCCCATCTGTTTCAAGATGATAATCTGTGCTTAAGTTCAAATGAGTCCCCAACACTAACCACAAACTTGTCCAAAACCTAGAAGTGAATCTAGAGTCCCTATTTGAAATAATCTTCTTGGGTATCTCGTGCAAACGGATGACCTCACTTACAAACACTTGTGCCACATTAGTGACATTGAGTGTCTCTAAATGGAATAAAATGAGCATTCTTTGTCAACTTATCAACTATCACAAGAATGACATTGTGTCTATGAGATGTGAGCAGCAATCCCACAACAAAATCCATAGAAATGACTTCCCACTTGGACATACGAACATCATGTGGTTGTAGGAGACCTGTCGGGTGATAGTGGTCAACTTTCACTTGTTGAAACTCTAGGCACTTGGCGACAAAATGGACTACATCGTTCTGCATGCCTACTTAGAAGAAGAGCTTCCCCGTGTTTGTGTACATTTTCTTCACACCCAGATCCGCACAATAAAGTGCTCTATGGGATTCCTTCAGTATGATGCTTCAAATGTCCCCACCTTCGGGGATGTACATCGTTCCTCGGTATCTTAATAGCCCATCTCTTTCCAGGCTATATCCTTCATACTTTGGATCTAATTTCCTCCCACTCTAGAGGTTTGAAGTAACCTTTAAATACCAACTATCTCTAAGGAGTTGTGTCAACACACATTCCCTCAGATTGAATTTTAAGGGTACCAAGGAGAAGACACGTGGTCTCCTACTCAAGGAATCCACGACCACATTTTATTTTCCCTTGATGTATGAAATACCAAAATCGTACTCACTCATAAACTCACTCCATCGCCTCTGCCTATCATTCAGATCCCTTTGAGTGAAGAGATGTTTTAAACTTTCATGTTCCGTTTTGAGCTCAAAGTTTCGCCCCACCAAATAGTGCCTCCAAAGTTTCAGAGCTAGCATTACAGCCGCCAACTCTAAATCATGAGTAGCTTAAATCTCCTCGTGTTGCTTCAACTTCCTTGACGCATATTCTATCACTCCTCCATCCTACATTAGCATGTCCCCCAACCCTTGCTTCAAGGCATCCGTGTAGATTGTGAAGTCATTTTTCATATCCGACACTCGTAGAATTGGTGCACTAGTTAGTAACCTCTTAAGCTCGATGAATGTATTATTACATTCTTCTGTCCATTCATACCTAACCCCCTTGCATTGCAAAGTGGTGATGGGTTTCGCTATTTTAGAGAACCCTTCCAGAAATCTCTGATAATAACCTACTAGCCCCATGAAGCTTCTTACCTCATGAGCATTTTTCGACACTGGCCATTCCATAATGGCCTTTACCTTTTCTAGGTCCACAAAGATTCTTTCACCAGAAATGATATGACCTAAATAGTGAATTTCTTTCTGGAAGAAAGAACACTTCAACAACTTCCCATACAATTTGTTCTCTCTAAGGCAGGACAACACCACTCGCAAGTGTTCCTCATGTTCTCTTTCGCTCTTGGAATAGATGAGGATATCATCTAGAAAGACTTGTACAAAGCGGTCTAAGTGCTTCTGGAATACACCATTCATGAGGCTCATGAATATTGTTGGCACATTGGTCAATCCGAAAGGTACTACAACAAACTTGTAATTCTCAAACCGAGTTCGAAAGGTAGTTTTAGGAATATCACCTTCCTTAATCCTTAACTGGTGATACCCTGATCGCAAATAAATTTTTGAGAATACCGTTGCTCCTTTCATCTGATCAAAGAGATCATATATTCATGGAATTGGGTACCTATTTTTCACTATAGCATGGTTCAAGTCCCTGTAATCTATACACAATCGTAAGGAACCATCCTTCTTCTTCACAAAAATTACTGGTGCACCCCAAGGTGAGACACTGGGCCTTATTAGCCCTAAGTCGAGTAGCTCTTTCAACTGCATCTCCAACTCACAAAGTTCTGGCACTGTCATCCTATACAGAGTCTTGGAAATTGGTTCTGCACCAGGTTTTAGCTCAATAGTAAAATCAAGCTCCCTCTCAGGAGGTAACCCTGGCAACTCGTTCGGAAAAACATCCTTAAACTCTGACAATACTGGGTACTGATCCAAGGAGGGTCCTATCCTTTCATTCATTGCTTCCACTACATATAGTCTACACCCTTACCTCATGCACCGCTTAACCTTCATAGTTGAGATAAAGCGTAGAGACACCTTTCTCTGTACACCGTGGATCTCTACTGGCCTTCCTTCATCGTCAACACAAAGCATCCTTTTTGTGAAACAATCTACCATAGCTCGATGGGCTTCTAACCAATCCATTCCAATGATTATGTCATACGTCTCGAGAGCAGTAACATATAACTTCAACCTGGTAGTACACACTCCCAGGTCTACTAGACAATTATCAACGCTAGGTCCTACCGCTTGTTTTCCCCCCGAAAGCCATCTCGAATTGTTTAAAGTCATCATGCTCACAGGTTGCCAACCCACTCTTTTCTAATGCAGGTGGTGAAATGAAACTATCTGTAGCACCAAAATCAAATAATATTTTAACATTGATATGATTTACCGTACCTGGCGACTCCACCATTGTGGATTGATGTTCTACCTGGCAATTATTAACTGTTGCATAAATCTGGTGGCTATCGCTTGCTCTTCCCATCGGGGCCTTTCCTTCTCTATGCACAAATCCTACTTGCAACTTTGGGTAGTCATGCTGGTAATGGGGCCCTCTACATCCCCAACATGTAACACGAGATGGAACATGTTCCCTGCTCTGTGACAGTCTCTAAAATGAGTTCCTTCCCCTAGAACCCCTCCCCCTACTAGTTGCTCCCTGAGAAGGTCATGGACCTGCCTGCATCATTGGTGATGAATGGGATGTTGCACTCGCTGCCATTGAAATACATGTGGAAATTTTCCTTGGCACAACTCTATTACCATAAGGAGGTGGCCTAGATCTCCCTCCCCTGGAGAAGGTCCTAGGGGCCTTCCCCATGAATCCAGGATGATGTGGAAAGGTCGGTCTCATACCTCTATTTAATCTCATGTGTTCCTCAACATAACGTGCATTTTCAACTGCTTCTGCTACTGAAGATGGTTTCCACATCCGTACCATGGCCCTTATCTTAGGGTTTAACCCATAGACAAAGTGTTTTGCCTATCATTGATCATTATCCATGTATGAAACATATTTTACCATTTCCATGAACCTGATCTCGTACTCTTCCACGGTCCTGTTTCCCTGTACTAGAGCATGAAATGCTCCCACCTGTTGTTCCTCGTAGTAAGATGGTAGATATTTCCTTCGGAACCTTTCCTCAAAAACTTCCCAAAAGACGATGTCTGGGGTAAGGTGCAACTGCCTCTCTAGGTTTCCCCACCAGTTCAAGGCACTATCCCTTAACTGAAAGATTGTCATTTTCGCCTTTGATGTGGAAGCATAGTCTCTTAAGGAGAACCATCATCTCATTCCTTCCAACCATGCTTCAGCACGTTCATTGGCACGACCCCTAGCAAACTCTAGGAGTTTGATATTCTCCAGTTCTCTAGTAATGTCCTCGGGTGGAGGCCCTCCCTCTAAATCCCTCGACGCTTCGGGGTTACCCACTCTAGATTGTGGGGGTTCTACTTCAATCCTTGTTGGTTGACTCCCCTTTAAAGTCTCATTTATAGCCTCCAAAGAGCACAAAATGAGAGCTAATTCAGGCGGTGGTGGTGGCGGCGTTGGCAGTCCTTGCAACGATGCCCCTCGACCTCGATTTCCTCGAGTCCTAACCATCTTGTATAATTGAATCTGCATCAACCAAATGTTTGTCAGGGAAGAGTCTAAGTCAATTCACATTCGCGCAACTTATACTTGAAAACATAGGGTTAGGCGTAAGTTTTTTTTTACTTGTCTATAAACAGACGTTACTTTCTTTAGGGTAAGTGGCTAGGTCAGGGTTGAAAGCCTCTAAGATCGATGTCTTCGCCTAAGAAAACTACTCACTCTCTCACCTTGGTAGCTACGCTAGAACTGTACCACACTCGCCAATTTCTCTAACTTACCTTCTTAGTGCGCATGAAGCCCCCTCCCCCTTATCATGATCTAAGTCCTTAAACTTTTCATTTAAAACTAATTAATGTGATTTTTAACATAATATTGATTAATTATTAAAAACTAAAAATCTAGCTTAAACTTTAACCTAAGTTTCAATTGCCTTAATCAACGCATTTAATTTAATCCAAAAAAATTAATATTTTTATTGGTATCATAGTTAAGTACTTAATTAATATGTACTTAATAAATCACTAATTTAATTAATCATATTAATTAGTTTCATTTTAAAACATAAATTTACACACACACACACACACATATATATATTATTATTTTGTTTTTATTATTTAACAATTAAAATTTAAACAAATTTAAACAATTAAAAATTTAAACCTAAATTAAAAGATAATAATTTAAAAGAATAAATAAAAATAATAATAATTAAAATGCAAATAATAATAATAATAAAATTAAATAATTAATATTTTTTAAAAATGAAAGTCGGGCAGTGGGTCCTCGCATGAGGCCCATGTGCCCCCCGGGGTTCTCACTACCCAAAACTCTACACCCAGACTCTTACTCTCATACACTTTCATTCCACGCTTCAACCCTACTCTTGCTCGACCTCTTGTTCATTTTCTCTCTTCTTTTTTTTCATTTTCTCAGTCATTACACACAAAGGTGAAGAATGAGGCTGGTCATTGTCATTCCCTCTGCTCAGCCAATCCTGGTGCCTACAAGCTTGACCCTGGTGCCTACAAGCTCAAGGGGGTTCTCCTTTTTACCCTGACCGCCTTTCCACTGTTCTCAATGGCCCGACCATTCGCCTGGTTCCACTAGCTCAACCTGTGTCCATGGTTGTCGATACGCCATGGTTTGTTGTTGATGCTTGTGCACTTCCTTGTGACTTTGAGCTCGGTGCTTGGCTCATGGACTGTCCATTTGGTCTTGCCTTCGGTGCTTTGGTTGTGTGGGCTTAGACGCGTAGGGCTAACACAATGCCCCTTGTGGCTCCTTTATTCGGCTCCCTCGTGACGCATAGTGCACAAACAAAGACCCTTGTGGGCTCCCTCTTTGTGGCGGCTCATGCGCTTGGTAGCTTGGGCCTGTAGGCTCTTCCCTTGATGGCTTTGGCGCTTAATAGCTTGGGCCTGTGGGCTCTTCCTTTGATGGATTTTGTGATGGGATGTATGTTGTTACAGTTTGGTGTAAATGTTGGGCTTTGTGTTATGTATTGGTGTCGTGTGCACCACCCCTGGTGGGACTCCTCCATGCGACTTGGTGTGCTTGGCTATGTAATTTGTGTTGAGATTTGCGTGCTAATCAAGCTCGGGGCTGGGCCTGCGGGCAATTATTTTTGGTTTAAATCTGTTGTGTAGCATGTCGTCTACTTGGCGCTTGTATTAGGGCTTGGCGCTTGTGTGTTGAGTTGGTGTATTGTGTTGACTTGGCCGTATGATTTTGCTTGCTAAACAAGTTCGGGGGCTCAGAGCAAGGCCTACCATCTATAAAAAAAAATTGTTTAACTCTGTTGTGTAGCATGCCGGCTACTTTTTTTTTGTTTAACCCTTTTTTTTTTGTTTGAGTAGAAGAAGCGTAGTGAAATACTCTGTCTTCGTGGCCTTTCTCCTTGGCACCTTATGTGGGCACTCGACTTTGATATGTGATAAGTGTTGTGAGTTAAGGCAAGATCTGGTGGGTTTGGCATTGGGCTCTGTGTATGGTTTATGTGTTGGCTTGTGTGTTGTGGTTGCAGGTCGCGTGGAGCTGGAGCTAAGCCTTTTGAGCCTACAATAAATTTATTTATCTTTTATATATATCTAGTGCACTCTTTTGGCTTCTTCTGTCCATTGTGTATTACGCGGTGACTGTAAGGCTCTGTAATGCGCCCCTTTTGGGCCCATGTGGGCTCTTCTCGTGAACTGATTCTCAAAGACCCATGAATTATCCCTTAGTGCCTTATGAATTGGAGCCATCTTGTGCACTTTCAATATTTGATGATTATTGGTTCATAGTTATAGAATTTGATTGACTATGGAGATTGGGATTGAGTAAGAGCCCCATTTTTTTATTTTTTGTTATATATATATATATATATATATATATATATATATATATATATATATATATATATATATATATATNGTTTGTTTATTTGAAACAAGTGTTAAAATTCATTTAACACTTCAATAAGTATATTATTATACCATTTACATTTTCAATGTGCATATTATTTATATATATGTGTGTGTTAAAAAAAAATTGTGTGCTTGACTTACAGGTTAAGTGGAGCTGGAGCTTGGCCCAGATTTATATACATTTATGTACACACTCCCATATATTTTCTATATACAGAGTATTGATCTGTGTCTAATCATTTTTGTTTACCTAAGTCCTTTCAAGGATTTCACTTGTACAAGTCAAAAAGTTTTTTTTTTTATTTTATTTGATGGAAAGGGTTTCAAGGGTTGTAATTAAAGGGTTTCAGGTTGCCAGATTTTTTTTCAGGGTTGTTTACAGGACACATGACATATCCTTCAGTCAAGAGTCAAGAAGATGGGTGGGTAGGTAGGCCCTTGGCCCTAGATTTTAAACTAGGGCTATGATACCATGTTTAAAGACTATCCAAGTAGAGCCTTATAAATCATAATTTAAATATAGAAATGCTATCATAATTTTTTCTTTATTCTTAATTTAGCATACTAACAATTCAACATAATAACAATTCAGCATCATAATAATGTCTAGCATAATTAAAAATGAGCAGCATGATAATGAATCAACATGTTCAGCATAATAATAATGAACAGTATAACAATAATGAACAACAACAAAATAATAATGATACTGGAATGTATCTACCTCAAACTGATGTTGTTCTTCTCTGCCAAAACTAAAGCTCTACCCAAAATTGATTAACCTCCCAGGCAGTTAGGAACAACCTATCCGGCTCCCTATCCCCAGGATTCCTTATGGTTTCCTGGCCCCCGAGCCCAAAATTCCCAACAACATGTGCCCCTGTGATAGTCCTCAAGCAAGCTACAAGTAAAACCAGTAAAACAGATGTAGCCCAAACTGTTCCTTCCTTCACCTTCTCCTCTCCAATTTTTCCTCACCTTCTCCTCCTCTGAAAATATTAGTCAAACCCCCAAAAATATCCCCTTCCCGAGTTTTCTCCCTTGCCTTATCTTCCTTCCCCTTCATTATCCACCACCTTCCCTTCATTGATCACGCAACCACCTTATCCCTCCCATAAATTAGCCCATCTACCAATAACCATTATATTATAAACTAAGTCTTCATAAAAATAAAAATAAAATCTATTTTAATAGTTTATTAAACTAATATTTATTAATCTAATACTTATTAAACTAATATTTAATCATGATACTTAAATAATCAATTAGGGTTGTTACAACATTTTTATTCTAGGGTTAGTTTTGGTGTTTTTTACGCAAAAATATGGGTTTTTTGGGCCAGAGTTCTCATCTTGAGGTCACAACTCTCGTTAGGTTGGTAACTATGTTGGAAGATTAAAAAGCAAAACATAAAAAAAAGCCAATAAATAAAACATTAGGTTAAATAAACAGAGTACAATATTGCCTACAAATGAAACGAGGCATGCACACAACTCGAGCAATGACAACAGTTCAACTGATGAATGGTAATCAATATAATTTAATGTTAGCAAGTTGTATGTTTTGGAATATTTGTCTTTGAAAATCATGGATTTTGTTTAATGTACTCAACATATTGTCCCAATTGCATGAGGACATGTTACCAATAAGTGTAAAAATTACATATTCGTTGCAATTTTATTATTGTGGACCTTTACATTGTCCCTTTTTGTATGAAAAAGATTCTCTTATTCATATATAATAAAACAAGAATTTCTTATTTTTATTGCATTGTCAAATGTTGTAAAATGTTGCATTGTTGAACAATTAATATGCGGATGATTTACAGTTTTACAAACAATATAGGCATAATTAATTGGATAACACATTAATGCAATCATTATATCAAAATGAAATAACAAAAATATTAAACAATATTATTCTAAAAAAATATTTGATTTTGAGATTAATTTAAAATTTGTAAAAAAAATAATTAATTAAAATATATGCATATCGGTGCATTGTATTCTTATGAACTCATTAGACAGTGTGTTCCATAATAAAGAAAGTGGTGCATTTTGAGGCATCATATGCACTCATGCCTATTAATTGTAATAGCTCACCGGTACAAACTATTGAGAAAAAACATTGTTCCATAAACAACATAATGTACAATAATATTTATTGTTTCAAAATTTTACGATGTTCATGTTTAAAATATACTCTGGGGCATTAAATATAATGTATGCACCAGTGATTTACTTTTATTATACGCATCGGGGCTCTATATATGTATGCACCGATGCTTTTAGTACAATATACACATCGAAGCTTGGTAAAAATAATGGGGTCAACATCTCACCTCGAATATTCAAAATTTCACTATCCTTTGGTGCACATGGTAATACAAACACTAGTACGTACTAATTATACAAGCACCAGGGTGTATGCTATATTAAACACATCGGGGCCCAAGATAACTTACATGCACCTAGGCACATTATAAATTAAATGCATTGGGATGTACAAAAACTAAAAAGCATCGATGTTTCTTACCCAAACAGTGCATAACCGGTGTGTATAAATTATAAGAGCATCAGAGCTCTGCATACAACAATAAAGTTGAAATCGATGTGTAATAATTATACACACATTGATATGTTTGTAATATATGAATGCACCAAGGCAAGTTGATTAAGAGCAAACCAATGCGCTTTGAAAATAAAAGCACCGAAAAAAAAACCTCTACTACAACCTTCGTCCGCCCAATTGTTTTTAGTTATATGGAACATCCACTAAAACATCTTTTAAAACCTCCACGGTCAATAGAGGATCTTGTAGCAAAGGTTTTTTTTTATGATTTTGTCAAATTTTTAACACTAAAAACCTTCACAAAAACCTCTGCTAGAAGGTGTTCTCCTTGTAGTGATATGCGGCCCTCATTTGTAATCATCCTACTATCATATCATTTCTCATGCATTTACTAAATATATATTATTTTTATCCTAAATGGATTTCTTTATATTGTTCCGGATATTTTGGATATTTGAGATCTGAACCAACTTGGTTCATCATAACCTTCTTCTTCCCCAATTCATATTCATCGCTCACATGCATGCACTTGTCCAACAATTCTATTCACCGCAACCTAGGGCATACCCAGTTTAAGCAAGTTCTTTTATAATGTACAACCATTTGGCCTTGTACATAACATAGTTACCAACTTAATGAGAACTGTGACCTCAAAACTAGAACTCTGACCCAAAAAACCCATATTTTTTCCAAAAAAAAACATGAAAATCAACCCCCAAATCAAAAAGTGGTGCTACCGATAGCACCATTTTTTCAAATGGGGTCAAAATTACAACATTTTTCAAACATGGACTTTAAAACTCATACAATAAATTAGAAAAACCTTCAAATCGACACCTAAATAAGAAAATGATGTTACGATTTTTTATTTTTTTTTCAAAACGTTAAATTTATAGATATTTTGAAATTGTACTTTTAGCAGTCGGTACCATTAAAACCAAAACCTCAAAATCAACCATCAAATTGAAATGTACTGCTACAGGTAGCACCCATTTTAAATTTGGGGTATTAAAATGACATTTTTTTAAGTGGTAATCAAAATCATCCTTACTACAAATAAAATCATCAAATAAACCCTTAAATACTTACTTTTTAAATCTTAGTTTATCACTCCAAACACAACATAATACATAATACCATAAAAACAATACATTTAAAAATATATAATCAAAACCCAAATTTGGTAAGAAAAAAACATTAAAAAAAAGGTGGATAAAAACAAAAACTAAAAAAAAAAATGAAAAAAATTTAAAATTTTCCCAAGAAAACAATAATTTCTAAAATATGTATATTTGCTTTTGAAAAAAAATAGTAAAAAATCCATTAAAACTTAAAATAATGTATAAAAATATATATTAAAAAAAAACAAAAAAATATTAAAATCGTGTCAAAATTAAAAAATAAATAAATAACTAAAAAAAATTAATTCCAAATTAAAATATATATATATATATATATATATATATATATATATATATATATATATATATAGTGTTATATAATAATATAAATATAATATATTTATATTATTATATAAATATATATAATATAGTTATATATTATATAACTATATTATATATAGTTATATAATAATATAAATATAATATAGTTATATTATTACATAACATGGGAAGATTTACGGTGAATGAGGGTCGTGGGTCATTCCAGGCATCGCCCCAGCCTCCGTGCGGGCAAGGGCCAGGTCCCATGGGACCTGGCCCTTGCCCGCACGGGGGTTGGGGCGATGCCCGGAATGGCCAGCGGCCCTCAGCGACGTTCAACGAATACATGTACCGTTTAGTAACCCATTGATAAAACCTGTTCGTTGATAAGACCTGTTGTATTTTTATTATACGTTGAGTACAAAGTAGTAAGCGATCCTTCCATGCAAAAATAAATAAAAATTAGTGTACAAACTCAAACACCCACATCATATTATTCAAATTAAGTGTTTATTGGCCATAAGTTTATATATAGTTATATAATATAGTTATGTTAACTATATATAATACAGTTATATGATATAGTTATATTAACTATATATAATATAGTTATATAGATTGTTTTTTTTTTAATTTGCAATTAAATTTTTATATTATATAGATTGTTTTTTTTTTTTAATTTGTAATTAAATTTTTTGAATTTTAATGTTTTGTTAATATTTTTTCTTTTTGAATTTTGATATGATTTTAGTAATTTTTCTTTTTTTTCATATCAAGTGTCTTAACGTTAATGTCAACCTTAATTTCACGTGTCTTAAGATTAGAATTCCCAATTAAAATTACTTTTTTTATTTTTAAAAGCTCTAAAATATCCTTTGGTAAATTAATAAACGTACATATATTGTAATAAAGAAGATTTGGTGTGTAATAACTACCTTAGAAAGAAAATCAACAAGAATGGACATCTAAATATTTAAAATAATGAATTAATTTTAAAATATAAAATGAAAGAAATTTTTTTATGTTTAATATTATTATATTATTAAGTTTTTGTTTTAAATTTTAATTAATTTCCATTTTTTAATAAAACTTTTAATTTTTTTTGTAACTTTATGTTTTTTAAAGATTTTTATTATTTTTATTATTTTTAATTTTGTATTAAATTACTTTTATATAT
>ML791874.1:181689-203393 GCA_009831015.1 Picea engelmannii
CAACCGCAGGCTCCTCCCTCAGTGGCTCGATGCTTGGCTCAGAGCGCTGGTGCTTGGGCGATGGCTTGTGTGTATTGTGTTTTGTGTTGCAGAGGCTCTCGGGCAGTGAGACGTTCCTGTCGAGAGTGCAAGCTCGCGAGCTGGCGCTTGGCTTGGAGGTGAGTGAGCTCTTGTTTCTCTGGTTGCTGCGTGCTCCGCAGTTCCTCGTGGGATTCGCATTCGGCACTGAGTTTGGTTGATATGATTGGCTCTCTATCCTTCTCTCTCATGGCCACGGAGGTGATTGGTTGTGTTACGGCCCAACCAGTTTCAGGCGTCTGTGATGCGTTGGGTGGAATCTTTGCCTTTCTCTACCCCATCTCACAGATCCCCTGCATGTCTCGTTCTGCAATCAGATCGGCAGCAGATCACATTTTTTTTTTTTGGCAAAAATTCTCTTTTCTGATACAGCGTGCTTGCCCTCTTGGCAGTCTGTTGCCCTACGTCGACCCTTTCACGAACCTATACACGGACCTCCCCGCGTTACCCGAAAATTTAGCTCAAAATCTTAGCTCACTGCAGCTCGCTCTCCCCGGGAGTTGATATTTTGTAGGAATATTAGAAGGAAACTAGTTTTTCTTACCTCAACAAGGGGTAAAGCCTTTCATTGGACCCTAGCTCTTTGTACATTCACTGGGATCGTCTCTGATATTATACGAAGTATTGTGTTGTTAACAGTTCAAATCAGAATACGGTGTAATATATAGAGATGGAAAATATAACTTGTTACTCAATTTTTTTTTTCTTTTATCAATAGATATGTTTCTATAACATAATAAGGTCATGTGCACGGTAAAAAAAAAATGATAGATCGTGGCGCTCGATATATTTATTGGTTTAGAATGTGAATATTTTTTTCTTTCTTGGTACATTGCATTTTTTTTTTGATGTACCAAAAAATTATAGATAGTTACATGCTACTAAAGTTTTGACGTATAACTCATTCAAAAGTTTGCTCTGCGCAACGGTTTAAGGTTCGAGCCCAACCAAGGAAATTATGTGCCTTCGAAGAATCACTGATGCGGATTCTTTGGAGAGATTTTTTTGTTGTCGGTAAGCATTCAATTTTATTTAATTTCGATAGTGTATTAGGGTTTCATCTATGGTTGAAAATTTTCCTTTTAATATGAAATTCTCCCTATATAGATTCTATGTATTCACTGTGAAATTCTCCTTATATAGATTCTATGTATTCACTGTGAATTGTTCATAGTGCATTAATGGATCAACAAGAAAACTACAGAATTTCAAAAGGTCATCAACAACATATTCATCAAGTTATAAGTATGCAGAATGTTGAAAGATTTAGAAATTGGATCAGATGGATAACAATTAGAAGGTGTTTTTACACAGTTTGGGAACCAAATTTTCCTTATTTTGTATGCAGATTACTATTGCTAGCCAAAGTATAGTGTACAGTAGTCGATGTGCTTTGCTCCATCATTATTGAGGATTAAACAGATCGAAAATTGTTTGTGAATGCTTCTTAGTTGATTTCCCAGATTTAGTGAATTTTCTAAATGCTTCTTAGTTGATTTCCCAGATATAGTGGGTTTTGAAAAATTTGAACTCTTCGACTTCTTGCTTGATTTTTTGAATTCTGACATATCGCCCATGGTCGACGAACCCCAAATTTCTTTTCACCCAAACACCCTATAACGCCTTTTGTTTTATTTGTTTATTTGTATAATTTTATTTTATTTCTGTTCCATTTATAGGTGAGGATTTTACCAGAGAGCAAGAGGTCTCTAAATATTGACATGTGGTTGGAACAAGGAATGGAATAGGTGCAGGATCTCCTTTCCTGTAACAATCTCTCTCTCTTCGTCAGGGTTTTTAGGTAGTTTTTTTTTATATATATTTATTTAGTGTCATTTCAGGTATATTACCTAGGGTTTATGGGTTGTAGGTCTATTTGCACGGCTCCTTACTACCGATTTTTTTTTAGGGTTATTTCAGGATTTTCTGGGTTATTTATGCTCATTATTTTATATTTATGTCTATATCTGTGTTAAAAAATTTTAGTATGTATATTTTATTTATATTTATATCTGTGTTAAAAAAAAGAATTGTGTGCTTAACTTGCAGGTTAGGTGGAGCTGGAGTTGGAGTTGGAGCTTGGCCCTCAGGCCCAGATTTCAAACTAAGGCTCTGATACCATGTGTAGAGACCTAAATTAATTAAGCCTAATAAAATTCATAAATTTAAACAGATAAGATTACTTCGACGCATAAACAATAAGTAATTTCTTTCATTCAGCATATAAGCAGCAGATATTTAAGTTATGAACAACATGCTAATAATTTTAAATAACCATCACATGTTCATGAAAATGCATACATAAAAATACCTCTGTCTGATGCTAAATTCCCGACCTTTGGTTGCCCTCTCTGCTGCTCTGCCCAGACTCTGCTTGATGCTCTGACCAAACCCTACCCAAAACTGACTAACCACCCAGCCAGCTAGGAGCAACCTATCCAGCTCCCTAGCTCCAGGATTCCGTGAGGATTCCTAGCCCCCGAGCCCAAAACTCCCAGCAACCTGGTGCCTCCTGTAGCAGTTCACCCAATCTCCAAAACCAAACTCCCAAAACCAGAAAATATCCCCAAACCAAGAAATACAGTCCTCCCCCCAAAAATAATGCTTCCTCCCCAAATTTTCATAATCCTCCCGTAAGCCTCTGCCCAGTCATATCCCCCTCATTCACCGCCTCCTCCTCCATTTAATGCCACCCACCTTATCCCTCCATTTACTACCTTATCCCTCCATTCAACACCTTATCCCATGTCATACATAAAGTTTCATAATGATTAAATTAAAGTTATTAAGCCCTTTAATGCTTTACCCAATTCATTGAATGTGTTAAGTAATCAATTAATTAATTAATCGACATTTATTAAACAATAAATAATTAATTAATTAATATTATTAATATTTAATCATTACTTAACTAATACACATTAAGATAGTTAATTATTTAATTAACTATACTTAATAAACCCTATGTAACTATTTAACTGGGGTTGTTACAATGGGTAAGTTGGTACCTCAACTTCTTGGGGTTGTAACTTGTGCATACAACCTTTGTTTTAGGTGTATGATAGCCCATTGGAAATGTATTTTCGAGAACTACACATTATGTTGTCAAAATTTTCTTATGTCTATAGTTTGACTGTGGCAGGCCAAAAAATCACTATTTAGGGCCCCAAAACATACCTATAAGTACATAAAGATGTACTTACATGAAAACTTACAAAATAAGCCAATTGGAATAGGTGGGCGGCCACCAGTATCCACCTAGATGTTGTGTAGGGCTCCAGGATAGCCCCAAAAGTGAAAAAACCACAATTGCAAAGAAATGTCATCATTATAGAGAAACGTGTTGAACTAAAAATTGTCAAGAGGAGTTAGTTGGAATAGGTGGGTGGCCAAAAATATCCACCTGGATCAGTCATGCCCCCTTAGGAAGCAATGGTCTCCATTGTGTTGAGTACCCCCATCAGGTGAGCCACTTGCCTTGGTGCAAGAGTTTCCCTTCCTTGACAACCTGATAAAGTTGGATCCTATGCTGGAAAGTGCCCTTGAATTGTGTGTCCACTATCTTATCAGTGGATTCATGTTCCATGTAGTCAAGGTTGAGCTATGTTGGTGTCAACTATTTTTCGATCTCTGAGGTGTCCAATAATGGTGGAAAATATGGTCGGAGGAGATCCACAATGAACATTGGATGAAAGCTAAGGAAGGGGGGAGTGTTGAGCTCAAAAGCATTGTCACCCACATCCTTGGTGATAGTGTAAGGCCCATAGCGAAGTGGACGAAGCCTCCGACGGGGCACTATAAAATGCTCTTTTTGCAAATGTAATCAAACCTTGTCTCCCACCTGAAACTTGTGTGGTACCCGATGTTGATCATGTATATGCTTTTACTTAGCATTGGCTTTCTGTAAAATCTCATGGATCTGTTGGCGGATGTGTTGAATCCACTCAATGAATCTGGTGGATTTTTCGTCCTTATACTGAACATGGGAAGATTATTTATGTGTGGTTGCAAGAGGTAGTGCAACATCAATGGAACCCAAGGGTTGGAATCCCAACCCCACCTGAAATGGGCTATGGTTGGTGGAGCTATGGAGAGCCATGTTGTAGTTGTGTTGAACATAGGGAAGACTCACATCCCATGTACACAGATTCTTAGAGTTATACATGCGCAGGATGTGCACAATCATTCGATTGACAACCTCTGTTTGGCCATCGGTTTGAGGGTGGAAGGAAGTGGATTTAGTGAGCTTGGTGTCCAACAGTGACCAAAGACTCGACCAAGATGTGCTGAGAAACTTGTTTTCCCAAGAGATGATGGTCTGTGGTATCCAAAAATGGACCCACACTCATTTGAAGAAGAGCTTGGAAGTAGCTTCCATTATGATTCCCTTCATGCAGGCTATGAGAATGGCCATCTTTGAAAATTGATTAACCACCACAAATACGCAATCATTTCCTTACTTGGTGGACAGAAGGCCAGACATGTAATCCATCAATATGGATTTCCAAGGCCTCTCGGGAGTAGGAAGAGGGGTGTATAAGCCTTGCTTCTTGATGGTTGTCTTGGAAATGGCACACGAAGTGCAATATCTGATATGCTTGCTAATGTCAAGTTGAAGTTTTGGCCAATAATTTTTTTCTGTAGAATGGCCATAGTTTTCTCCACGAAAAAATGTCCTGCCATCCGACTATAGTGAGCCTCCCAAATCATCTTTGCACGCTCACTTGCAGGAACACAGAGGTGGCCCAGATGGCATAGCAGACCATCCTGAATGTGAAAATTGGTGACATTTGCACTTGTACCCAATAGATGATAGGTGGTGGCGAAGTTAGGATCTCATTGATAAAGTTGGTGACACTCAGATGTCTCATGCCCACAGGAATGGAGTATGGTGGTGAGTGCAGCAACGGGAGGTCGATTGAGGCAGTCAGTGACACGATTTGTGCTCCTTGTCTTATACTTGATGTTGATATGGAACTTTTGCAGGTATGTGGACCAGTTTTGATGTTGGTCATTCTGCAAATTCCCCTGTGTCTGTATGAACTGCAGAGGCTTATTATCAGTGTGGATGATTTTATCCTTTGCTAGAATGTAATATTTCCATTGATGGTAGGATTTCACAATGGAATACATTTCCTTGTCATAGGTGGGGTATTTTCGTATGGTATCTAAGAGTGTCTCACTATGGTATGATACTGGATGATCATGTTGAGTGAGGACTGTGCCTACAACATAGTTGGATGCATCAGTCTCAATCTCGAACGGTTGTTGCAGATCAAGTCAGGAGAGTACTAGAGATGAGCACAAGCGATGCTTTAGATCATCAAATGCTCGTTGTTGTTCCTTCACCCATGTGAACGTTTCCTTGCCACCACCCTTGGTCACTTGGTTGATGGCCCATGCAATATGGGAGAATCCCAACATGAACCATCTGTAGAAGTTGGCAAGTCCCAAGAAGCTCTGAAGCTTGGTCAATGTGGTTGGGGCTGGGCAGTCACAGATGACTTGGATCTTAGCTGGATCCACATGTATCCCATGTTCATCAATAATATATCCCAATTATGGGACCATGTTCATGCCAAAGGAGCATTTTTCCAAGTTGGCATATAGCTTGTGCTGTCGCAGAGTGCTCAAAACTTGTTTAATATGTTGCATGTACTCCTCCCAAGTTATGATGAATATGAGGATGTCATCTAGATATATCACCAAAAAAGACTTGGTGAAGGGTCTCAATACATCATCCATCAACCTCATGAAAGTTGTTGGTTCATTTTTTAAGCCAAAGAGCATGACCAATCATTTGAAGAGACCTTCTCTAGATTTGAAAGTTGTCTTCCATATATCAGTTGGTTCGATGGGAACTTGGTGGTAGCCAGACTTTAGGTCAATCTTGCTGAAAAAAATTTCCCCCTTGAGTTGGTCAAGAAGGTCATCAATTCGGGGAATTGGGTACCAGTTCCTGACTATGATTTTGTTTAATGCTCTATAATCAATGCAAAGCCACAAGGTCCGATATTTCTTTTGTACCAGTACAATCTGGATTTTGCAAGGGGATGTGTTTGGTCTGATGTGCCCCTTTTGAAGCAGCTCTTGTTTCATCATTTTCCATCAGCGAGCGATGATAGATTGGTCCATTAATCAAAGGTGCACCGAGGGTTAGATAAATTGGATGCTTGACCTGGAAGTGTTTTAGTACCTCAGTGGGTGAGGAGAATATGTCTTTGTACTCTTCCACAATCCCATCCACTTGTTTCTGATGTAAAGAGAGGCTCTCTATAGAGGTCACAGATGTGGTGGTGACCTTCTGCTTACTGTGAGCATGGATCACAAAGAAGATGAAATTCTCGGTCTATGAAATGAACTTACTGCATTTCTTAGCAGATATTAAATAAATAGCGGTAGGCGGCACTACCTCTGGTATCCTGTACAATTGTCTACCCAAATTAATAATAACACTATGGGGTCTAGACTCATACATAGCATGTCGCTTCCACAAATATGGATAGCCTAAAAGAACATTACAAACTTCAAGGGGAGAAATATCACACAATACCTCATCTTTGAAGGGCTTGATGTCGTAGGGAAGACGACACTGTTGGATGATGCAGAGATCTCTTCCTTGCCAAAGCTAGCCAATGGTGTAGGGTTGTGGGTGCGGTGTCATCGAAAGGTCCAATTGCTTAATGACCTATGTTGAGATCATTTTGTTTTGACTGTTGTTATCGACAATGAAATGAAGCAGAGCCCCCTTTACCCACATCTGTGAGTGAAAGAGGCATTCCCATTCCTTTGGTTCTTCTAGTTCGCTTGGTTGGACTTTGGTGGTAGTGACAGTGGCGTTGGGTTCGACATCGATAATTTGTTTCCCTCCTTCTGGATTTGACTCGGAGTCAAAATATGCCTCTGTCTCGGAATCTTTCAGCTCGGCCACCAGTGACTGCTTGGAGTGAAATTCTTCGGTGTTGCGCCAAGGTCTTTTATGGTATTCATACTACTTTCCCATGTCCTTCTTTGACTTCTCATTACCCTTCTTGGGTTGCATCTTGGACTGGTTTTCCTAAGAGCGACCACCTTTTCTCTGTCCCTTTTTGTGTGGGTTGGGGTTGCCTTTGCCCTGCTTCGGCTTTGAGGAGTTTGCAGATCCAAACTCTCACCTCTTATGATTAAATTTCTACTCAATCTTGACAACATATCTATAATCCGTACCTAATTATGCAATGTCCAGAAACTCCATTTATGTTTGAATGTATCTATGAAGGAAACCGCGGTATTTGAGCACCAGATGTCGTTCAGAGTCTTTGATAAACAATTTGGTGCGCAGGGTATGTAAAATATTGGTGAAATCTGGTATTGTCTGGTCCCTTTCCTGACACAACGTGGTCCATCTTGTGTATTGGTCCTCGTAGCTTCTAACAGGGTAGTATTGTTATTTAATCAAATTTCTGAAGGAATCCCATGTGGGGGTGACCGCAAATATTGCATATTCATCTATGGCCCTTTGCTTAGAGTAAGTATCCCACTAATCCTTAACATGGGGCGCAACCTTGAGGAGTGAAAAAGTAATCTTTTCCCTATCGAAAAAATTATGGACCAAAAAATACCCTTTGAGCAGATTCAACCATTTATCTATAGCATCTACATTTATCAGTCCTTCAAATAATGGAATATCAAAATTTACTTGCACCTTGAAGGGGGTTGCATGGCCGCTTGATGAAGATGCATCTCATGTGGGTAGCCGTCGAAGGATCTGTGCAAAGTTGTCCATCATTTTATTCCTTTGTCGCATAAGGGATCCCTCGAGCAACGGTTTAAAAGGATCTACTACTCCATCATATTTCTTCTCGTCCCCCATGATTTTTTTTTAGGCTAGGCACGACCAATATTGCAAAGGCTTGACTCATTCGAGTCCCAACTTCTTGTGCCCAGATCTTGTCGGGGACATGCACGAAGAAAAATAAATGAAGAGCAGACCGCTTGGATACCACTAATCCGGATTTATGAGAGGAAAAAAATGAATAAAAGACTAAATACAATAACACAGAGATGCGGAGAACAAAAACAGATATCCAGTGAACAATAACTTCTATTGAATAAATAAGATAGGTTGAAACTGTAAAACTGCAGAATTGAAAACAACTTGCTCGAATGGTGGTAGTTATCTCTGAGAAGAGATGTGGCTGCTACACACATCCATCTAATATGAATGATTATAATGAGGCTCCAAAGGCCTTTTTAACATTACTCATGAATTCCAAAACCCTAAACATCCAAAAACCTAACCCTAGGATATGAAACGCCAAAAGTTATGTGGGCCCCAATGGGTAAGTTGGTACCTCAACTTCCCGGTGTCGTAACTTTTGCATACGACCTTCGTTTTAGGTGTGTGATAGCCTGTTGGAAAGGTATTTTCGATAACTACACATTATGCCATCAAACTAAGACTATGTCTACAATTTTATTGTGGCAAGACAAAAATCATTGTTTAGGTCCCCAAAACAACCCTAGAAGTACAAAAATATGTACTAACATGAAAACTTCCAAAATAAGCCAGTTGGAATAGGTGGGCGGCCACCAATATCCACTTGGATGTTGTGTATGGATTCATGATATCCCCGGAAGTGCAGAACCCACAATTTCAAAGAAATTTCATCATCATAAAGAAACATGTTGAACTAAAACTTGTTAAGAGGAGCTAGTTGGAATAGGTGGGTGGCCACCAATATCCATCTGGATCATGGCTCTAGAATCTTACAATATTCCTTTATGGCCTAACTATTAGTTTTGTTCCCTTGACCATATACAGGCTCCAGAGACTCATACTTAATTCTCAAAAACTCAAAATGTTTATTATCCCCATCTAAAGACCAAGAATACCTTGGAAAGTTCCTTTATGGTGGTTTGACATATCATTGATTTCCCTAGATTCCTAAAATATTTATTTAGGACCTAAGGCCCGAGTTTCCTCTTTTGATCATGTCCAAGGATCCAAGACTGATACCCAGTGCTCAAAAACCCCTAATGATGTTGATATCCCCACTTGAAGGAAAAATATCCCCTTGAGAGATTATCTATGGTGGTTTTAGGTGTCATACATGACCTTTGATCTCTAGAAACTACCTCAAAATCTTGATGGGTCGGGTGTGCTTGTTTGAGGCTTCATTTTTTTCCCTGGATGTCTATAATATTTGCACTTAAATTGAGGCTTGGGTTTCATCCCTCGACCATATCAAGGCCTTGATACCAATACCTAATTCTCAAAACCTTGTGATGGTACTAACATCCTTTCTCAAAGGACAAGGATACCCTCTAGAGGTAATGTGTGGTGCTTTGAGGAATTTATCATGGATTTAGATTCCGCAACAATTTCTTTAGGACCTAAGGCATGACCTTATTCCCTAGATTATTTGTAGGGCCCTTTGACACATTCCTACTACTCAAAACTACCTAGTGGCATCGACATCCCCAATCATAGGTCGAGGATACCCTCAAGAGGCCATGTGTGTTTGTTTGAGGCATCCTTCTTGGTACCGGATGGATAGAATGTTCCTTTAGGGCATAAGGTTTATGTTTCCTCCCTTGGTCATGTCTAACGCCCAAAGACTCATACCTAGTGCTAAAAAATGCTAGTGGTACCTAAATACCTAGTTAGAGAAAAAGGATGCCCTCGATCAGTCATTTGTGGTAGTTCAAGGTGTCATTATTGTCCCTAGAAGCTTAGAAGATTCATTTAGGGACTAACACTTGGGTTTGTTCCCTTGACCATATCCATGGTCTAGAGACTCATACTTAATGTTTAGAAACTCATAATGTTGACTACCCCAATTCAGAGATAAAGGATTCCCTAGAAAGGTCCTTTGTGATGGTTCAACATGTCATTGACTGCCCTAGATGCCTATAATATTCCTTTAGGACCTAAGACATGGATTTCCTCTCTCGATCATGTATAAGGACCCAAGACCCATACGTAGTGCTGAAAATATCCTAATGATGCCCATATCTCCACTTGAAGGACACAGACCCACTAGAGTGATCATCTAGGACCCTCTTCCCTAGATCATTTACAGGGATTTAGGACAAATACCTACTACTCAAAACCATATAGTGTCACTGACATCCCCAATCATAGGCCAAGGATACCATCAAGAGGCCACGTATGATTTTTTAAGGCATTCTTATTGGCCGTAGATGGCTAGAAGCTTTCTTTAGTGCCAAATGTTCATGATTCCTCCCTTGACAATGTCTAGGTCCCCAATACCCATACCTTGTGCTAAAAAATGTTAGTGGTTCCTATATACCTATTTAGAGGTAAATGATTCCTTTGATAGGTCATTTATGGTGGTTCAAGGTGTCATTCCTAGGACCATAATCCTAGAAGCTTCCTTTACATCCTAACTCTTGGGTTTGTTCCCTTGACCATATCTAGGGTCCAGAGACTCATACTTAACGTTAAAAAACTTGTTATGATGAATGTCCCTATTTTGAGACCATGCATACTCTAGAAATCTCCTTTGTGGTCATTGAACATGTCATTGATGGCCCTAGATTCTTAGAATATTCCTTTATGACCTAAGGCCTAGATTTCCTCTCTCGATCATGTCCAAAAACCCAATACCCATACCAAGTGAAATATTCAAACGATGTCCATATACCCACTTTAAGGAAAAATATTTCCTTGAGCTCAGGCCATCTATGGTGATTTGAGCTTTCATTCATGACCCTTGAGCTCTAGAAGCTACATAAAACCTCAAGAGGTTGGGTGTGGTGGCTTGAAGCATTGTGTTTGTTCCTATATGCCTAGAATCTTTGTACTTCATTTAAGGCTCGCTTTTCTTCCTCAACCATATAGAGGCCTTGAAACCCATACCTAATACTCAAAACCTTGTGAGGGAAGTAATATTATTTCTCATAGGCCAAGGATACCCTATGAAGGTAATTGTGGTGTTTTGAGGTATTTTTCATGGATATGGATGCCTCAAAATATTCCTATAGGACCTAAGGCATGGACTTATTCTCTAGATCATTTCCAGGGCCCTGGGACACATGCTTACTACTCAAAACCACCTAGTGGCATTGAAATCCCCAATCATAGGCCAAGGATGCCCTCAAGAGGCCATGTGTGGTTGTTTGAGGCATCCTTCTTGGCCTTGGATGGATATAATCTTCGTTTAGTGCCTAAGGTTCATGTTCCTCCCTTGACCATGTCTAGGGCCTTAAGATCCATGTTTGAGGTCACATTCTTGGCTCCAGATGACTAAAGGATTTATTTAGGGCCTAAGGATAGGATTTTTCTCCCTCACCCATGTTAAAGGCACCATGACCCAAATATACTGCTAAAATCCTTCTAATAGAGACCATATCCTCTCTTAAAGGCCAAATATCCCATAGAAAGGTATTATGTGGTGTTTCAAGTCCTTGTTCATATCCATTTAGTATTAGAAGCTACATTTAAGGATTGAGGCCTTAGTTTCCTCTACCAACCATGGTCAAGGAAAAGAGACTCATACTTAGACTCATAAATAGTGCTCAATTTATTCTAGCGATGCTCATATCCCTATTTTCAGGACAATGATGATCTCAGGATGTCGTATGTGGTAGTTTGAGTCATTTTTCTCTGCTTATGTGTTTAGAAGCATCATTTATAGTCCAATTCTTGAGATTCCTCTACAAATGATGTCCATGGCCCTTAGACTAATACCTAGTGTTGAAATTTTCCTAATGTCGCTAATATCCCCATTCATAGGCCAAGGAATTTATTGGGAGGTCAAGTGTGGTGGCTCGAGGTGTTGGTTCGGGATCTTGATCCCTAGAAGAAACCTTTATAGCCTAAGGCCCAAGTTTCCTTTCCTTACCATGTCAAGGACCTCGGTACCCATACTTAATGTTCAAACCCTCGTAATGGCATTGATATCCTAACTTGGAGGCGAATGATAGTCCCAAAAAAGAATAAAAAATCTTCATCACAATAACATGTGTGCATTATAAAAATGCACACGCACTCTAGAACATGCATAGATTCTATTCATTCAAAAAAATTGGCAGGATTGATGAATTTAAAATACATTTTAGCTAACTTGGTTTCTTTGGATTTAGGCTTGGATTCTTTGGATTTCCGCTTGGAATGAAAAACCTGGTGGTTTGGAGTGAAAATACATAAAAACCTACATTTTTTTGAATGGCTCTCAATATCTCTCTTTTTCATGTTATTTTTGTATAGGCTACACAACTCCATCCTTGAAGAAAATAAACACACATATAGAGTCGACTATGTAGATTCCAAATATATAATTTTAATTTTTTTTAATATAGTTTACCATTTTTAATATATTTTTTTTTCTTGACAAATATCATAATCTTAAACTACATACATCTTTTTTTCCTTCTAAACTTTTTATCACCTTAACCATTTTTTTTTTTAAATTATACACTAAACTAGTATAGATTGATATCTACAATCTAAAAATGTTTGACTATGTTAACACCCTCATACCTTGCACTGACACATGGCCTTGGAATTTCATGGATGTAATGACTTTCATAATTAAAAATAAAAATAAAAAATTAACATTATAAATTTTGAAAAAAATAGCTTGCACAAGAACAATGTGTTCTCTACAATTCTACAATTTGCTTAAAGGAAATTCCATCATTTAGATACTCAACACCTGCACTAACACGAACATATGCATTATTTTTTGCATGAAAAATAACATACAACTATTAGAAATACATGAATTTCACATAGTCATACACCAATTCTATGAATAAAATTTATGTATCCAGAAATCTAATTCAATTTCCTACATTTTATCTTTTTACACCATATTCAAATTCATTGTGAAAGTGTCTCAAATCATCAAGCTCCAAGTTAACATATTTTGTTTTTCCATGTTTGAATTTCCACTAATGTGCCATGAGAGACCATCATTAGCTTGCACTCACTCACGAAATTTGGGTCTAAAATGGGCCTCCTAAGGAAAATAATAAAGTAAGAGTTAGAAATTGTGAATGGAAAGAAAGGTAACTACTATTTTCACATATTTTCAGTTATCTCTTTATAGGTTTACTAGGAGTATCAAGTATAGGTACTCGGATCCAAATTTAAATTCCACATCCAATAAGTAGTTAGACTTGATGCTATTAATAAACTTAGCATGAGATGAATTGAAAATACACGAAAAAACATGCATCTCTATTATAGAAATGTGTTTTTTCATGAGATAAAAGAAACACATTTTTTCATGAAATTTTAGTTTATCTCTTAGTGCAATTATTAAAACTATAAATCTAGGTACTCATTGGATGCAGAAGTTAATTATGCATCCAATGAGTACCTAAACTTTATACTCGATGCATAAAAAATCCATTTTCTTCCTTTCGCTCCAACACTATTCAGCTATGGGATTGATATCATGATCTTAAATACTATAGGTTGAAAAATGACTTTTTGAAATATTTTTTGAAGCAATTTTTATTTAAAGATACATGTTAGACCCAAAATTTCCCTAATGCTAACATCTTTCAACTTTCTTCTAATATTCTTTGGAAAGGCTCAAATTATAAATAGGACAATGATACAACATTATTGTTTACACCATTGTTTTCAAGAGCATCTTCCTCAATTTCCAACAACATAGTTACATCCTTTCTTCATAGATTCTACATAGAAAAAGGGTCATCATTGGCACTATTACCCATTTCTCTACAAAAGAGCTTGAATTATAACTACAATCAAATGGAAGACCAAGAAGGAACTACCTTTGATTTTCACCATTAAATGTGATAATTATACTCTTATTGCAAGAAGAAGTTATCATTATCAAGATTATCAAGATTATCAAGTTTTGTTTTTTAATATCCATCATCTCCTTTACATGGTAAACAATTTCATCCTCTTTAATATCAACCTGAGTAGAAATGTCTAATGCCATGTTGTTTGAGGATGTGGACAATTCAATTATTCTCAAAGATTTAGAGCCAGATTTTGCATCATATTTCATTCAACCTCTAAGATATCAATCCTCTTCTTTTGATGGACCAACAAGATCATGATATTGGAGTGCTAAGAGATGCAATGATGCTCATTTTCATGCACCTTTTTTGTCACCGAGAACAATGAGCTCTTGTTGGACTATATGCTCTCTTTGTGCCTTCTTAGAATTCTCTTGAATTCCATAATGTCTATGTTATCCATGCTTGATGTATCCGCTAACCAAGCCAAACAAGAAATGACTGAATTAGAGAAAAGGTATTTTCCCCACTGAACAGGGGAGAAGCCTCCATTTGCCCTACACTCTCTTTGAAACTTAGAGACAAAATGAAGACTAGGACACAAATTTTCTTCACTATGAGGTATGATGGAAACAAAGCCAAGGATGAACAGACAAAGAAGGAGAATCAATCAAAAGAAGAAATGATACTTGTAAATTAGAGAAAGTTTCCTACTATAAGAGAAATAGCTATCATCGGCATAATTCAAACCTACAACCATTACCACCTTCCTATAGAGGAATCCCGAAATACCAAATTTGCAACTAGAACCATCCAGTAGCCCAAAATAAAGACCAGGGCCCAAACTTACTTCACCATATGCTCCAATGGAAATAAACCTAAGAATGAACAGATACAGAAAAAGAACCAAACAAAAAAAGAACAAGACCTTGTAATCAGAGAGAGTTCACACTATAATATCTATATCCATCATCCCCATAATCCAAACCTTCCATCGATGTCGCATTCCTATGGAGGATTCCAAAAATTGGAAAAATGCAGCCATAACTAACAAGCATCTTGAGAACAGAGGTAACACTTACTAGAGGGTCATCTACCACTAAGTCTAGACTATCTCACCCAATTCCTATGCTCGAATTCTCCATTATCCCATAGAATTGACAGATTTCAAACCAAGTCCTTCATCTCCTTGAGTGAAGTTAATTACTCACATGCTATGGGTACTTGGGGATGTGCTCGGAACTCCCACTCTGATGCAAATGGAATGATGCACTTGTTTTTTATGCATGCAAGAGTTTAATGCTTGTTGATTGATGCGCCATACCATATCAAACCATTAGTGGATAAAACAACTATAGTGCCCCCCATTTTTCATATACACCCATATGCGAAGTTATGTGGCCTTATTAGCCTAGTAATACACAACAAGATTCAAGTCTCTTTCCTCATGATAAAATGAGGATTCAATGAATGAGTTTACCTCTCTTTTTATTCGAGCAATGGTGATAACTAATTTGATATACTTCGGTGTAAATTTTCCTAGCATTGATTTGATAACCACCATGGAATCCCCAATAAATTTCAATGACTTAACCTTTGCTTCTTTAGCTACAAGGATGCCACTCAAGAGTGTAGATGCCTCTGGTTGTTTGAGACTTAACCAAGACCTCAAGCATAGGTAACTATTGTTTTTCCTTCAAGATAATAGATAATCCCCCAACACCTACCGCACTTAAAGAAAACAATCTCAAACTTAAATCCATTATAATTCCATATTTTTTAAACACCCATATGAATAAAAAAAGAAATTAATATATTTTGATTTATAAGCAAAAATATATGACTTCCCTTTTAATGAAGATTTAGCAAACATAAACCTTTTGAATTAAGATTAAAATGGATTTCCATGAATTTATTTTATCCTTATATTTTTAATATTACTCACTTTAATTTTTTTTCTATTTATTATTTATTAATTTTATTTTATATTATATATTTCACTTATACCTTCTATGTGTAAATTATTTTTTCAAAAAGGATAAAAAGACTTATTTACTGTACGTGTTTAAATTTTGAAAACCAATCATATCAGGCAAAAAAAATAGAGGCATGCCGTGACTATTCAACATATCTGTTTAGCAACAATATAGATTTTCTCTCCGTACAATTGCTGCACTATCTCTACCCACCACGAAATATTCGGAGGTCGAAAAATAGATCGGATTATAATTACACGGAAATACTTACGGAAAAACCTTCAAAAACTTTACGTTATGAGAACTTGATAATAATATTAAGCAATCCGTACCATCCATTATAATAATAATAATTATAGTTTACTATTATATTTAATAGTGATGAAGAATATATTGAAATAAACATTCAATATTATTATATTATTAATATTAATCAATATTATTATATTATTGATATTAATCAATACTATTAATTTAATATTATTAATATTATTAATGCAATATTATTAATGTAGATTTATTTTAATTTCTGATCTATTTTTTTAGATTTGAACTTGTGACCTCTTATAAGAAAGTAGATATTAAAATAAAATAAAAAATTTACTTTCAATTACTTTATTTTTTCTTTTTATATATTTTATTTAAAATAGATATTGAAATATTTTATTTATGGGGACATTGAATTTTTTTTTGTTATTAATATCTTTTTAAATGCCACTTGTCAACTCCATATTGAGCACTAAAAGAATTATGACCTTACCTATCAAATGAAAATTTGTCGGTAAAGTTTTTCTCATGCTTTTTATTTGGAATCTTATGCAAAATTATAAAATATCATTTTTATTATAGGAAAATTTTTATTACAATGAATTACAACAAATGGTTACCACATACCTGCAATTTCAAATTGACCTTACCTATCAAATGAAAATTTGTTGACAAAGTTTTTCCGGTGCTTTTCATTTGGTATTTTATGCAAAATTATAAAATATCATTTTTATTATAGGAAAATTTTTATTAAAATATTAAATCCATAAACCTATCTATTATAGAAATTCATTTGGTTATAATACTAATAAATAATTGAAGAATCCATTTTCATGTTACCCAAATGTAAAATGGTATCTATATTATAAGTATCAAAAATAAAATAAAAAGAAAATATCATCCATGTATTTCATTATTAATAAGTAATTGGATAGTATAATATTTTTCATTTTTATTTAGCAATACCTAAAAAACAATATCAATTTAAAATTGGTTGTTTAATAGTCATACAAATGTTTAATTGTTAGTTGAACCATTGAAAAATTGAATTTGAAATCATCAACATATAACTTTGTAAAGGAGGAAGCACTCACTCAACTCCGTTTTACTATATTAACATATTGATAATTGATTAGATATTTTATTAACTAAAAGTAAGAGATAAGGTTTTTTAGAAAAAAAACTAAAAATAAGAAATAAGGTTTCTTAGAAAATCAAAAGAATTGTATGTAGATACAAAAAAGGAATGCAAATTTCTCACATTTAATTTACAATCTTAAAACTTATACTATACAAAACTTAAAGCTTTTAGAACTTTCTGTTCATTTCTCCTTTTCCTTTAATCATTCAGCAAGATGGGAAACAAAAAAGAAAATAAGCTTCTAACTATGAGGAAACACAGCTTATAATGCAAGTATGAAGATTAAATGTCATTTTCTCAATTAAACAGAATTTTGAAATTCTCAACCATTTTTAACACTAAATTATTATAAAACTTTATTGCAATCTTTATTAATTTGTTTTTAACGATGTATAGGTAACACATTTGGATTTGATATTTTTATCTGATTTCATTTACATGAGTAGTAGTCACAACTAACCATTAATTATGAGAATGATTCGAAAATGAAACTTCTCACACCATGCAAAAAAAAATTCCAAAAAGCCATAAAAACAAACAATGATCACTCTATGGAAATATGTTTGTCAGGCCGTGATTACATATTTGGAAATCTCAATAAATCTTTTTCAATTCCAATCAGTGTCATTTAATCAACATCATCCAGTTGGAAATTCGACGATATTTTGTAATGTAGGGACTAATTTTATTAGGACATCATTCAGTAAAAATGTCTCTTCGCTTCGACAAAAATGACTAACATGTCGGTGGGATTTGAAGTTCAATAACAGAGGGAATTGAATTTCGACACTTGGTTGGACTGAATTCAACAATTGAATTTTCATTACAAACCAAAAAGAATATCAGTCTACTTTATTAATTGTCAAATTTAGACAACTTTTCTCTTTTATCGACATCCTAATCGTTCGGAAGAATCGTCTTAGCCTCCGCGTGGGGGCCTGATATGAGATCACTGAATATGGAATCCATCGCAGACGATAAATCTTTAATTGTGATTTCTTATCTGGATCCAAAATAACTTAATATAAAAGAATTAGTAATTTTGTTTTTTTAAATATATGAGTTGTCTAAATCTTTGACGATTTGGATTCATAAATGATGAAAAACTGTAAAATCATGATTTAAAAAATCAATATACGGTATGATTTAACATTTAGATAATTCTGTATCGTCTATTTTAAATTTATAAAAATATTAAATTTAACTTTGTAAAAATATTGTATTTCATAAATATTTAAATAATAATTATTAAAATAAATTTATTAATTTATATTATAATGATGATAGTGGTTATCATTTACTTGAGTTTTTTTAAGTTATTATTTTTATGCTTGAAACATATTAGGTAAATCAATATAGTTTTCATGATTTAGATTGTATTTCATAAATATTTAAATAATAATTATTAAAATAAATTTATTAATTTATATTATAATGATGATAGTGGTTATCATTTACTTGAGTTTTTTTAAGCTATTATTTTTATGCTTGAAACATATTAGGTAAATTAATATAGTTTTCATGATTTAGAAGGTTAATTTTATTAATGTCACATAAATGATAAAATTTTTCATGTCATGGTATAATTTTTTCTTTTATCTCTTAATGATTTAGCTAAGACCTAGCATTATTATATCATTCCCTCTTATATATAAAGTGTAATGGATAATTTTGTATTGAAAAGGATTGGTTGTGATTTAATTGAACAACAAAATACTGCAATAGGAAATGATAAATGCCACATGAGAATTTAACTCATGCTCATAATTTCTTTGATGCCAACTTAAGTCTCCAAAGCATGTTTCTATGAGTTTCACTAAGTTGGCCTCACCTACAATAAACTCCTTTAATAGCTTGTGGGAGTGTTAAGGCTAAGCCTCTCCCTTTACCCATGAAGAGACAAAGTGGGAAGATGTTCCAATAAAGATAAAAATAAAAGGGGGAGGGGGAAACAAAATTGTTTGTGATGGCTGAAGATGTGAAGCAATTTGGGAGACCATAGAGAACAATTAACCCAATTTGGTTGTATCTCCACACATTTCTCCTTGTGAATATGCATAAAAGGTGTGAATTCCTATTACATTTCTTTGATTGCTAGTATTTGGATGACACCTTATAGTATAGTATATTGTACACCGATCCTTAATTTAATTTTTCTACCATTGCCTTTTGTTTCCATTATTTTTATCATTAAGTCTATAACTTGCATCTCTTAATTTCTTGCATGACATATGATAATTTGCATAGAACACAACATCTCTTTCAATAGTGGTGGTGAGCCATGATAGCTCCTAAGGCACACTAGAGTTGAGCCAAGCCCACCAAAGTTGATCCAAACCCTCTCTGATTTAAGTCTCTTCGGTTCACTCAGAATTTGGTGCCCTTCACCCTTCACGAAGCTACCAATGGATGGAACCCATGTCTGAGAAATTAACATTACTAATCTTCAAAATCCCAACACCAAAGAAAACAATGGAATGGAACCCATGTCTGAAAAATTAACATTACTAATCTTCAAACTCCCAACACCAAAGAAAACAGGACAATAAAACCACATGCAACAAACTACTTTATTATTGTAATATTGATAAGCCCCAACATCAACAAGAATGACTATTCAACTCTTTATGTAAAGGTTTTAAGTCTCTACTCTCAACTCTTGCATAGACAATTTGTATAATTGTAATGTGTTAATTATGAAAGGGATAAAAATGATTAAACCCCTATTTATTTAGATAAATATAATGTATTGAATTATTAGACGATAAAATGATTAGTATGATCATTATAATGTATTAAATAATAAGAAATGCAAAAATAATTAACACCCTTCACACTCACCTTTCTATTTATGTTTGAATTGTTCTTTGTGAAATGGGTTCGCCAAACCCCAAACATCATCAAATTCTTAATTTTTTTTATAAAAATAATTATTTTAATTGAAAAATATTAAATATTAATAATAAAAAAATTATTTTCTTCTTGACTAAAAATTATTAAATAATAACTATTAAAACAATTTATTTAATTTTTAAGAACAGTAATCAAACGTCATAGCATCGAACGTCATCAATGTTTTTACTTGAGGTTGCATAAAAAATTTCCCTTTCAGGTTACATCAAACCTTTACTTCAGGTTGCATCAAAAATTTCCCTTTCAGGTTACATCAAACCTCCTGATATTTAGTGGGAAACACTAAAACTCGGCTCTCACATGGGTGTACCTCGCACGGCATTCACGTGATGATTGGGTAAAAACAAAATACAGCACTTTTCGGATCAATATATAAAATGAATATATTCAATTCTGGCTGGGCAATATTGGTAATCCTCATTCCTCTCCTCACCACCATCCGGCTACCGTGCGCGCCTGGATTCAGCAACATCGTGGAGAGGTATATTTCGTTTTTAAGATAGAATTAGGTTTTGCTATATACACAGTATTCCGTTCGTTTTGTTTTTCTTCCCTGGCATTCATCGTTTCGAATGGCGGAGAATTATTTTTGTTTCAGTAAAGTAGAAAACAGTCATGGCTCCGCATTCTGATATGTATTTAAACCCTGAATTCATCAATCTAAAATTGCATTATTATTATGATTTAATTTGTTTTGTGTGTTAACAGGCATGGGAGAGCTGAAGCAGCTCTTATCCTGGTTGATTCTGGAGCTGGAACGAGCTGAAGCCAGGCTGCTTTACATCCAAGAGATCTTGACAGCCACTCTCAGAGAACGAGACGAAGCCCGAGAGCATCTGTTGAAACTCGAGGCAGAATACTGCAATATGGTAACGAATACACAGCAACACGTCGTCATGTCTGTAGATCGATCAGAATGGCCCGACACCAAGCTGGCCGGCCTGGATCTTACAGTGGACCCATATTCGACCACGCATTACGATTTCTCTTCTCATTCCCCTCCAGACCAATTCTGCTGGAATTCGACTCCCGCCCACCACTTAGACCTCCGCCCAGACGTCGACCTGCACCGACTTCCGACTTCGTATTCAAAGTTCGATTGTTCGAATCCCCTGGAGCTAAAGGATCAAACGTTTTATCACCAGAACGAGCAGCAGCTAAGTTTAGTCGAACAGCAACAATCCGAGCAGCAGCAGGAGGTCGAATCTCAACTCCTCGCCTCTCCTCCTTGCATTCTCGGCTGCACCCCGGCAGCCATGCCAGCCCATCTGCCAGAGACACCTGAGGCCGACCTGGAGGTAATGCAGGGCGCCTTGCCCGAGAGAGGTAAGTTGTTGCAGGCCGTCATGCAGGCCGGGCCGCTGCTACAGACCTTGCTCTTGACAGGTCCGCTGCCTCAGTGGAAACACCCACCCCCTGTCCTGGATTCTGCGGAGATCCCCAAAATATCTATGTGTTCATCTCCTAATTCTCCGCTACCCATCGGTCCCCTGGTACATCATGTGCCCTCTCCGCAAGGCCCTGCTGATCCTCTTCAGGTGAATTCTGCTGCCTCCTCTTCTCATCACAGCCTCCGCCCACGTACCAGAATTAACAAACCC
>ML791874.1:205205-216373 GCA_009831015.1 Picea engelmannii
TCAATCATTAACTTCCTAGCTATTATAAAGACATCCGTTTATGTGTTTACTTTTTTACATTTACCTAATCATATTTAAAAATTACTTTGATAGCTAATTGATTGCCACGTAAGTGATTAACAAAAATTAAAATATTAACACCAAATAAATGAAGCCCAACAGTTTATTTATTAATCAATAATAAAATTTAATATATTCTTTTAAAAATTATTTTCATCTTATCAGCCTTTCGGCGTTGATCAGCCACAATTATGTGGCTGTGCTAGTTGTAATGTGCACTATGATGTTCTGATGCGGAAGAATCACCCTTATGGAACGAGATTGGGGTTTTTCCTCAACCAACAGTTCAACAATTATTTTCTTGGAACGTTCGCGGGACAGGGTTAGTGATGGAAGACATGGGAAGGTTGTTCTCTGATTGCATGAGCATCTGACAATGTATGATTGTGGAATAGTGTGGTGTGATGTGTTTTAAAGTGTGTATTAACATTATATTTGGGTTTGTAAAATAAAATTATCTATGATCCAAAACCAACTATAGAACATGGTAATATAACTTAAGTTGATGTGTGTGGTAGCCCCGACCTTGTTACTAGATGGTCACTAGTTTGGTTACGTTTATAGCATGTTATAAAATTGATGGATCTTGTTGTGCTAAAATTGATGGATCTTGTTGTGCTTTGGGCTTCAAGAGCATCGGTTACAGGTCACTTTTTATGAGATCTTTGTTTGTTATACAGATCAAGTTTCCTGATCAAATTCTAAATACATTTTGTTTCCAGAGTACTTTCCTACAAACTAACGGATAGCTTAAAGAGAAATATCCGAGAGATGGAAATATCTCCATAGATGGTTTAGTACTTGACAACTTTTATCACGGAAGACTCGCTAAGTTTGTCAATATTGTTGATCTTGCAAGTTCGTTAATGATGGTGAGAGCCACTTATGTTTTAAATGAATGAAATGGAAAGCTCAAAAGTGTGAAAAAGAGAAGAGAGGAACTTCAAAGTGGATGTGAGTGTTGAGGAAGACCACTGAGACAATGTGACTTTTATAAATGTAATTTGTGATTGTAAGTTTTGTTGGCTAAGCATTAAGGGGGCGTGCTCGAGATAATGCTTAGGTTAGAAATTGGTTTGGGTTTATTAGTAATTAGTTGGAGTTTGTTTCAATTTGTTGAGAGATTCTCTCAACAAACATGTCCAAATTTAGAATAAGTTGGATCTGACAATGAGAATGTAAATGTATTTATATTGTGCAAATAAGTAATGGGAAACAAGTTTTTTGTGTGCATAGGTAATAAAATTTGTATGGATAATTTATGTTGTATCTTTCGATGAAAAAAATACCTAACTCGGTTAGAAGATTGGTTGTCTCTCCATTGAAATTAAGATTACAATGATTGAATAAATTAAAAAAGAAATTATTCCATTAAATTTGTATGGGTAATTTATGATGTATCTTCCAATGAAAAATACCTAACTATGTTAGAAGATTGGTTGTGTCTCCATTGAAATTATGATAATTGAATAAATTAAAAAAGAAATTAGTCCATATAATTTGTATGGATAATTTATGTTGTATTTTCCAGTGAAAAATACCTAACTCTATTAGAAGATTGGTTGTGTCTCTATTGAAATTATGATAATTGAATAAATTAAAAAAGAAATTAGTCCATTAAAATTTATGTTGTAATCTTCTCATGAAAAATAACTAACTCTGTTAGAAGATTGGTTGTCTCCATTGAAATTAAGATAATTGAATAAATTCCCCGGATGGGGTGACACGCGGCAATGCCTCACCACCTGGCTCTGCATTGAGCCATAGCATAAATGTTGATGGCCGCCACCCATCCTCTCCGCATTTACGATGGTAGACGGCCATTACAGCCGCTATACGGAGGAGGGACTCCTCCCTCGCGCGAAATCTCTCGCTCATACCGCACTCAGCATGACAGGGTTTATGGATAGTCTAGTGAATCCGTCATTTGGCAATTCGAAACCTTGAGCGCCTGGACAGAGCTGGTTCGCTCTCGTTTTGAACCTCCCCATCGGTTGGGAGCTCTAGTGCAGCTCTAGTTCCTTATCGCCTTGGCTCACCTTCATTTCGCTACATTCTCTCTGCATTGTTATCCACCACTCAGCAACAATGATCATGAAGCAAGGTAGGCCTCGTCGTGGCTCGGCCTGGTACACCCACAAAGAGCAAAGGAAAAGGAGGAAGAACCTGGAGCGCGCTCTGTCGATGGCGACCTCCATTCTCCGGAAGAGGGCTCGCGCTAACCAATTGGCTTTGCATGCCATTATTGTTGAGACTAGAACAGAGCTTAGCAGTCACACCATGGCAAATGAGCCTGGCAACAGTCTGGAGGGTGGCGTCGTGGACGAGTTTCCAACCTGCTCTGTTGAAGAAACGTCGTTCGTGGGGGAATTCGTGACCACCCCGGAACCTCAGGCCATGGCGTCGGACTTACAGGATGGTAGAGGTCCAAAAGACGAGACGACAGAAGAATTTCATGTGTGCATCGTTGAGGAGATACCGTGGACGGGTGAATACAGCCCCACCAGCCATGCAGAGCAGGTTACGATCGAGGTCGAGGCTCGGGACAAGGATTGCGCCGAAGGGAATGTGGACGAGACCATAGCAGGGATGAAGGAGGAAGCGGTCAGTGCAGAACTGACTGAGATCGAGGCCAGAGCTGGGATAAACGTGGAAATGGGGAGCTGGGACGACGCAGGTATTCACGACTTGCATGGTCCTTTCCTCTGTGTAGAGCATCTGGCTCTGGTGTTCGAACTCTGAGGCCACATGGCAGACCAGGAGCACAGAGCCCTTATCATGGGACAGCGTTTGGACTTGCTCCTTGACGCGTACTCCAACGCTCCAGCAAAGAGAAAATGTCCATTCTATGTGCAACCATTCGCCATCCCAGCCAGGTCCACGTGGCAGACAAGCAAGGGCGACAAGTCACCAAGTATCTAGGTTCTCCTTTGCTAGTTTGTTTTATGTTTTACCATGTTGTTGCTACATGTAAACTTAACCTATGGACATATGTCTTGGTTTCCTTTGGGCAGGACAGAGGGCAAAACAGTTTTCCAAACTATTCTGGTTTCCGATAAAACGATAGCATTTTTGGTGGCTCAGAACTATATCTCTGTATATTTTGTCAATGTTTCTCTAATAACTTAATATAGCAAGTTCTATTTTTTACTTTAAAAAAAAAAAAAGAGTTGAATAAATTAAAAAAGAAATTAGTCCATTAAATTTGTATGGATAATTTATGTTGTAATCTTCCGATGAAAAATACCTAACTCTATTAGAAGATTGGTTGTCTCCATTGAAATTACTATAATTGAATAAATTAAAAAAAAAAAGTTCATTAAATTTGTATGGGTAATTTATGATGTAATATGTCCATATGTTATATGTTAGTTAGCGGTAGTAGGGTTTTGTACTCATATGTTATAGGTTAGTTAGCGGTAGTAGGGTTTTGTACTCAATAATTTATTAGTTTAGAAGATTGGTTGTCTCCATTGAAATTACTATAATTAAATAAATTAAAAAAAAAAAAAAATAGTCCATTAAATTTGTATGAGTAATTTATGATGTAATATGTCCATATGTTATAGGTTAGTTGGTGGTAGTAGGGTTTTGTACTCATTAAATTATTAGTTTAAATAATTTCGTCAGCCATCTCATCTTTGTGATACATAAGCCATTTTCAAATCTATAAATTTATTTTTTTTCTCCTATTTATTTTATTTATTTATTTTTTAAAACTAGGTTTTTATATTTTTATTTGGTTTTATGTTTGAAAGTTTTCTCCTATTTATTTAATTTATTTATTTTTTAAAACTAGGTTTTTATATTTTTATTTGGTTTTATGTTTGAAGGTTTATGAATTATTATAAAATTCATTAGAGGACTTGAATTTCACCGATTTAATTAAAATTCCATACACATGTAAGAGTTATCAAACTTAAAAAAAAAATTGGTTAATGGAGTAGAAAAGTTAGACCTAAAATTCCAGTAGATAACCATTTCAGAGACAGGGGGAGATATTAAAGCTCATGCACATGTGAACAATTGTTCATTGATTGGCCACCTGGATGCCTAGATTTTGAAGTTCATTTCGAACACATAGGGTGAGGTTTAAGTTCGTGTACTTTTGCGCTCGAAATAATTGAGAAACATCGATGAGTATCGTTACCTGCACCTGGAATGATTGAGAACCATCAATCAGTCTGGAATGTAAAGGGCCTTTGAAGACTTCAAGATTGTGAAAGACACTATTTCCCACTCAATGAAACATATCTCGGCCCTTTAAACATTTGTGATTAATAGGTGAGAGGTTTAACAACTCAAACTCGTTTTCTTTCCAGCTTCAAAGATGTATGTAAAACATTAAAGAATGGTGCATATGGGAATCCTTGGGATGCTTTTATCCTCACAAGAGAATGTTCTATATTGTGAGGGTTCAATTCATGACAGGAATTGAGGGTTCAATTTGTTAGAGATAATGCTCACATTAGTGCTATGTACTAGGTTTGGGATTAGTTTGAGGATTTGTAGGAGACTATTGAGATATTCTTTAAACCTCTCCATCTATGTTTGGAGTTAGTTGGATCTCATTCCAACTATATATGTATGTATGTATCTGTGTGTAATAGTGAATAATACAAAATATTATTTATGTGTATCTAATTCTTCCTATTTGTAATTTAGTATCAGAGCACAGATCTTCCATCATCTCCCAGCCTCGATCATCGTGAATCTATTCCACGGGAAAGGGAGAAGTTTGTCTGAAAAGAAAGAATGTTGTTGTGAGAGGAGAGTCGTTATTAGTCTGCCATCGACACATTGGAGCTATCAACAACTAAAGGAAGAGCAAAATCGTTGAGGTCACTTTCAGGTGGGGTGAGATCTATGTAAGAAATATTTGCCATCCGTTTGCAGCTAGCTATTACAAAGAGGTAATATGGATTCATCCATAATGTTGGGGAAATTTAATGGCATCAATTTTTATACATGGAAAGTCAAAATACAAATGCACTTGATGAATAAGGGATTGTGGAATTTAGTAAAAAGGAACAGAAAAAACACCTACTAATGTCGAGCTATTAAGTGAATGGGAGAAGAGAGAAGACAAGGCCTAGGCTATTATTGGATTGGGTCTTTTAGACAGTCAATTTCATTTAGTTGATTTAGCAAAATCATCTAAAGATATTTGGGAGCAATTAAGTAAACTATTTGGAGAAAAGGCTTTAAACGCAAAGTTCTCTCTTAAATTGCAACTCTTTAGTCTTAAAATGCAAGATGAGATACCATGAGATACCACTATCCAGTCATATAAATGCTTTAATGTCTCTTTTAAGGAAATTAGTAGATGTTGGTGCCAAGGTAGAGGCAGAAGATTCTAAAGCAATTCTGTTAAATAGTATATCCTCTAAATATAACAATTTGTATTCACATTAAGTCAAATGTCTTCTCAGTCATTAGAAGAAATGGTAGCATCACATTTAGCTGAAGAAAAAAGGATGAATTCAGAGGACACAAATGTTCATCATGAAATTGCATTATTCTCCAATGGTAAGACGAGAAAAAATAAGGGGTCGGGTGAATGTTTTTATTGTCACAAGTATGGACATACTGCATGGAATTGCAGAAGTCGTGCAAAAAATATTCTAAATGGTAAAGAAACTGCAAACGTTGCTCATATAGATGATTCATTTGAATTAGATAGTGATGAAGAACCACCAAAATCTCCACTCAAACTATTCTAAAAAAAAAGGAGGGGATTCCAGTTTTTCTAGTGTTTGTATGTGTGGTGTGTTTATTATGTTGTAATTTTTTCAGTATAGTGTTATGATGCAGAGCCACAACTAAGGTTTATACTGATGTGACCCGCCGTGCTCCGAGAGCATTAGATACAGGTTATTTTTATGGTCAAGTTGTGAAACTGACTGCTGAAGATATTTTGTATTTAGATCATTCTCCTAGATACTGTGGATAGACGAAAGAGAAATATTCGCAGATGGAAGTGTATCCATAGGATGATTCAGTATCAAGATTGTCCTTCCAGAGATCGAGAAGCATCAGTTCTACAAGAACATCAAAGATGGTCAAAAGCATTTATATTTTAAATGAGTCGAATGGTAAGCTCAAAGATGAGGATGAGAAAGAGTGCAGTCCGGAGGCATAAGAGTGGGTATGGGTATTGATGAAGACCATGCCAGACAAAGTTAAAGTGTTGTAACTCTTTACATGTTGTAACTGTGATTTCATTATTGTAAGGTTTTTTGAATTTAAGCATTAAAGGGGAGTGTTAGAAATAATGCTCACATTAGTGCTATGTACTAAGTTAGGGATTAGTTTGAGGATTTGTAGGAAACTCTTGAGATATTCTCTCAACCTCTCCATCTATGTTTGGAGTTAGTTGGATCTGTATGTAATAGTGAATAATACAAAATATTATTTTTGTGTATCTGATTCTTCCTATTTGTAATTCAATTCATCACAGAAAATTTACAATTGTTGGTGAAACTTTTGTTGATATGGTTCTTCATATAGATATTTGTATTTCACAAGTTCTTGAGCCTAGATTGCATGTGATAATTGCTATGGGATCTAACTTGAACAAGCAGTGGACTATTGGAATATGTAAAGAAAACTTGTGGATATATATCTCCGATCTAATATATTAAATGGCCATTCCATGTGCATGAAAACAAAGAGGGCTGTACTAAGAATATGGTTGACGATGTTGATGTTGAGTAACCTGAGTTGGAATTATAAGTGAACAATCTAAAGGCCAGGAATGAAGGAACTTACAGTAAGTACGCAACAGGAATGAAGGAACTTACATTAACACATACAGTAAGTACGCAATACGCAATACTGTATGCAATTTAGGGAAGTTAAAATTACATTAGAAATTAAGATTTTGATTTAATTTTCAATGTCACAAGTAAGAGATAGAAACATATTTCTTAAAAAGAAATATAAAATTATAAACATGTTTCTTTAAAAAAAAAATTATGCACAACTAATCTTCTTATTGACCCATTAACCCCAAAGTTCAATACCGAATAATCTTCTTATTGACCCATTAACTGCATAGTTCAATACTGAATAGAGACAGAAACATATTTCTTAAAAAGAATTCTATGCACAACAAATCTTCTTATTAACCCATTAACCGCAGAGTCCAGAGAAGCAGGGGTGGAAAATATAGGCGTAGATTGAGTTGATTCCCGATCATTATAAGTGCCAAAGAAAGAATTGGCACATTTCGAAAGAAATATCAAATTGAGAATCTCAGCAATTTCCACAAACAACATAGGAATACAGTTGGCACAAGGAATCAACATGGTATCGTGACCCAAAGACAGGATTGCCATATGCAACAAAGGAGGCTTTCAAAATCAATTGAGAAAGTTTTTTCAGAAGTAAATAAATGTAGAGACAACATCAAGATGTATACATGGGCCCTCTGTTTTCCATAATGTCAGGGTAAGAATTTTCCAAGTACTAGAAAAGCTCAAATGCTGGGAGGGCAAAGTCATCTTCTTGTCAGCAAAATATGGATAAGCTGCAGTTACAGTTAGTCTTCATGTGTGGATAGAAATGAATTAAGCATAGCAGATTTTGATTTTAAAAATGATTTATAGAAGCCAAAATGTTTACTAAATAAATATATATAGAAACACCATAGGTTGGGCGATCAACCCCAACATTTAGTGTTGTACTAGTGCCAGGGCCACAGAAAAAATAGAAAGGTTCTTGGAAGATTTAGATTTGGGTTTAAGACTGGCACCAATTCTTCGAAGGAGCCAATGACATCGATTTTCAAGAATCTCAAGCTATAGTATGGTATGATCATGAGAGAGTATTGTTACCTTGTTGACCTTGAGATTTGTCCTCATTCCATTTTCTCAATGGGAGTATGATTTAGAGAACTTTTAGAGTATGTAGAGGACAAACCTGCAATCTAGAATGCCATTTCCAGCTGAAAAGGAGAGTATAATAATTGAAGAAATGATTAGAGAGTTTCATTTTTTTTCTTAGAGAGCTCCGTTTATTCTTATCTATACCAGTTAAATGTAGGCAAGTTTAAAGCAGAGCTTGTTCCAGTTGATTCAGAAAAGATTTATAAGAGAATTAATAGGAGTTGTTTAAACATTGGATTTTTTGAACTTTTTCAACAGAATATCGTGAAACAGATTTTGATGAAATCACCATTTTCTGTTGTTTAAATTGCATTTTTAAATGCATAAATTGTTTCGGCACCCTGAAAAACCTTCAGAACACTCAAATTATACAGACTCAATCATTCAAATCTAAATCTGATTGACCGGAAAATATACCCACAAAAATACCAAAAAGAAAAATTAATATGATAAAAATCGTGGTCAATTTGAAAGAGGGAAACATGGATTTTAATATTGGCAAGGATGGAGAGAAAATATTCTATACCCCTATTCTGATTGGAAAATCAGAACATACCAAAATTAATTCCAAGAGAATAAATGCAAAGATAAGAATGAGATCGATAAATGGTTTTTCCTCAAGTAAATCCAACGCAGTTGATTGTAAGCATATGATTTCCATCAGTTGATGTTGGATCAGCATTGCAGTTTTTAGAATTTTGCTCAAGATTTGAATGAGTACTCGATTTAAAGAAGGGTCAACCAAAGTTCATTCTATGGAAAAGACTGATGGTGTGGAAATTTCTAAGATAAAAAAACATGTGTGAAATTCTGGTTTGAATGATCTCATATCAATCAATGCAATATAAACATTAACAAGCTTTAGTCTTTCATGTGACATCACTTTATTTAAAAGGATTTTTTAGCATTTCATTTGAGAAAAAATTCTATAAGTTTAAGTTGAAATTGGTTATGTCATTCCTTATGTTGTTTTTGGTGAAGGAACAATGCTAAAGCACCTTATGGAGGCTTTAAAAAACCTCTCCACATTAGGGCTCAAGGTAGATCTTGGGGCACAGGGGATAATCTTCATACATTCCATAAAAATAACTATTCCAAATTACCTTAGATTCATCTCTTTCACACAAAATCTAATTCCATATTTCAATGGTTGCAAGATGGTAAAATGTTGAAGGGATAATGCAAATTAGCCACAATGGCTCCAACTAAATCTGCATCTTTATCCCATGTTGCAAACATATAGGATAAGTTAATGGGAGATGCAGAAGAAATTAAAGTTGACATATTCTTCTAGTACCAATGAGATGAGACTAGCATGGAAGCCCTTGGAACTAAAAGAATATACAAAAATATTAGAAAGGATATTAAGGGTGGATGTCCTTAGCATTTCTAATAAGATAGAAAAATAAGATAACATGAAATAGAGGAAAATAACATGTATTAAAATTGAGTCATTGCTTAGAATTATATTCGAGGAAAGTTGCAAAGATAATATTGAAAGAAATTTTACACCAATTAATATTTATAAGTGAAACAAAATCATAAATACTTATAATAAAATAAACTATTCATAGAATAAAGTTGTAGGTTTCATAGAGGGGGAGGGGCATTTTTTCAAAAAAGTTATACATTGATCTCTGAACTCGTTCAAAATGGAAGAATGTATTATTTTACTTTATACTTCATTTCATATATTAATTTTAATATTACACATAGAAATTAAGTCTATGTAGAAAATTTAGTTATGTAATAATTAGAATAGAAGTTTATAAAAGGAATGTAGCTTTCATATAGGGGGAGGGGCATTTTCTCAAGAAAGCCATACATTGATCTCTGAAAATCATACATTGATCTGTGAAGAACTCATTCAAAAGAATGCATTATTTTACTTTGGACTTCATTTCATATAGCACATGATTTTACATATTTATGTTGTTAGATTCACTACTGGTTTTAAATAGTCTATTTAAATTGTTTAATATTTTAATTCAAATCATTGTTTGGTATCATGTTATTTATACTTTATGTGCATGGATAGGTTTACACGATATGTATGTGTAAAGTTAAAGATGTGATATTTTTCTAAAAATATATATAAGTTTTTTCATTAATTCATTATATATTTATGATATTATATATTGTTATTGTGGAATATGTTATGACTTTTATGAGAAAATTGTTTGTGTATTAAAATAATTAGAAATACTTGGACAATGTTCTATATCTAACACTTTTTGTTTGGAAGTTAAATGACACTGTGAAACATTCATTGAGCATATGTTTTTTTGGTTTATTTTAATTATTTTAATTGTAATTTAGGTAGTGTTTTTTTATTAATTATTTATTTTTGAGGAGTATGTTTTTTTGGGTATGGATAGTAAAATTTTATGTCATTATTTGTTTTCTTAATTTGTTCTTAATGTCCTTTTGAAATTGGATAAAAATGTTTATACTGAATCTTTTTGTCAATAATGTTGTATTCTTATTTATTTCAAAGTAATTGATTGTTTACATGAAAATGTATTTTTAGTTTAATCTGTATTCATTAAATAGGGATATCTTCTTTGTCTATTGAATCCTTTCAGATTAACCTGAAGAGGGAAGGTGTAAAAACCTTCATATGGTGCTTCAACATTGTTCCCTAACCAGGAACAACATCTGTTTTGACGTCACCGCTCGAGGATCGAAGTTGAAGGATTTCTTTCCCTAGAAAATAAAAAAATATTATATTATGTTACTTGGTGGTGAATAGGAGAAGAACGATAGGTATTCCTTCCTGTGAAAAAGGAGAAGAATGATAGGTGATGAGGTTATTTTCAAGAAGATATATTTATATCAAATATTTCACCCGATGATGCTTTGAAAAAATCATACTATTTTCATGATGAGTTCATTTTCTTCATTGGTCGTTGCATTAGTTTTTTCTACTATATTTGGTTTTCCTAATGCTATGCATGATAGAGAAAAACAGGAAAAATGCCTTCCATGATTTCAAGAAGAGGACGATGATAACCTGACACAACATTTGAAATATTTCCACTATTGCATTATTCAACTTGGGGTTCCATGAAGATGTTTTAATGAAGTTTTTCATGACATCTCTCCTTAGAGATGCAAGAAATCGGTACAGAGGTTTCCTTATTGCCATAATTTCTTCATTGAAAATTTTTCATTTCAATTTTAACACATATTGTAAGAGGCCCATTTGAGTTTGGAAGA
>ML791874.1:216473-227625 GCA_009831015.1 Picea engelmannii
ACACATAAACGGATGTCTTTATAATAGCTAGGAAGTTAATGATTGAAATCACAGCCATTTATTTTGTGTGACTACTAAGAATATTCCAGCCATATTTAATCCTGTCCATATCGACAGATCCGAATCGAAGCCACTCCAACCATGAACATTCAATTTGGATGCAAGCTTTTGCTCGATGACAAACATCAATGAGCCCTGCAGTGGGTGCTCTGCCACCCGGTTGGACCCTGCTAGGAAGTTGCTCGCGCTGTAACGTTGCTCGAACCAGGCGCTCCCAGTTCTTCTCGACCCTCGCCATTGCTGCAAACACCCGAAGCTCTGGAACCAGAATCCAGCCTTACAGAATCATGTCGGGCAAGGAACAAAACAGCTTAACAGAGAATCAAATGCCAGCGATGACTTCGATGAAGGGTTTGCAGGTTTCCCCCACTATTATCAGAAAGAGTATACGCGGGACCGACCCATCAATGGCATAGAAAATGTGATCTCACTCGCAAGACTATGAGCGATTATTCTGTTTTAATTCTGGGCAGCGTTGCTTCTTGTGCCTTCACATGACAACTATAACAGGTAGGCTCCTTCTAACAAATAGTAAACACAACACTCTCTCAACAAATCACACACACAAACTACATAGTCAAAACTACCCATCAAGATAAAATACAAAAAAACTTGTTTGCCATTACTTATTTGCACAATATAAATACATTTACACACACAAACTACATAGTCAAAACTACCCATCAAGATAAAATACAAAAAAACTTGTTTGCCATTACTTATTTGCACAATATAAATACATTTACATTCTTGTTGTGAGATTTATCTTATTCTAAACCCGAACATGTTTGTTGAGAGAACCTCTCAACCAATTTAAATAGACTCCAACTAATTACTAATAAACTCAAACCAATTTCTAACTTAAGCATTATTTCCAACATCTTTTAATAGACTTAGGTATTTTTCATTAGAAAATACAACACAAATTATCCATACAAATTTAATGATTTTTTTTTTTTTTTTAATTTATTCAATCATAGTTACACCTAAAGGTGTATATCTATTGGCAATGGGCACGATTAATGACTTTTTAATCTAAAATTTTAATCTGATGGTTAACAATTGAAAATGCCTGCATATTCTTAGTCGTCCTCCCAAATTAATGAATGTGATTTACTCTTCATAACTTCCTTGTATTTTTGAATGCATCCATTAACGTGTTTACTTTTTAACATTTACCTAATCATATTAAGAAATTACTGTAGCACCATATAATTGCCACGTTTGGATTATTAACAAGCACTACTTCAACTTCCTCCTCAACTGTCCGCTGTCCGCGCGTTTCATATTCGATGGCTAACAAACCCACCGAGTGTTTCATTTTCGAGGATGAATATCTTTCAGTGTTCTCAACCGATATCTCAGCCGCGAGTTAGCAGCTGTGGTAGTAATAGTAATTTCAATGTACTAACAGAGTTAGGTAGTTTTCATTGAAAGATACAGCATAAATTACCCATCCTTCTAACAGAGTTAGATAGTTTTCATTGAAAGATACAGCATAAATTACCCATACAAATTTAATGAAATGCAATAGTTAAGATTCACAAAATAATGACTTAAGATAATGAATGAAATGCAAGAGTTTAGATTCGGGAAATAATGATTGAAGCAATGAGTTTTTGGAGCCCAACATAATCATTTAGAACATGATGAATATTGTTTTGATTCGACGGTCGTTATCAGAAACATCAATCGCTTTCTGTTGAAACAAATTATAATAATTTGTTTAGTGCATCTTGACAAACTTTAAAGTAGAACCTCTTGTGATGGCAGAGTCCAGTGAGTTCAGCACTGGGGCAAACAACAATTTGGAGGAGCTTGATGCAGCTGCCGAGCCGGATTGCGGAGAAGCGATGCGTGCAGCAGTCGGGGGTTTGTTAATTCTGGTACGTGGGCGGAGGCTGTGATGAGAAGAGGAGGCAGCAGAATTCACCTGAAGAGGATCAGCAGGGCCTTGCGGAGAGGGCACATGATGTACCAGGGGACCGATGGGTAGCGGAGAATTAGGAGATGAACACATAGATATTTTGGGGATCTCCGCAGAATCCAGGACAGGGGGTGGGTGTTTCCACTGAGGCAGCGGACCTGTCAAGAGCAAGGTCTGTAGCAGCGGCCCGGCCTGCATGACGGCCTGCAACAACTTACCTCTCTCGGGCAAGGCGCCCTGCATTACCTCCAGGTCGGCCTCAGGTGTCTCTGGCAGATGGGCTGGCATGGCTGCCGGGGTGCAGCCGAGAATGCAAGGAGGAGAGGCGAGGAGTTGAGATTCGACCTCCTGCTGCTGCTCGGATTGTTGCTGTTCGACTAAACTTAGCTGCTGCTCGTTCTGGTGATAAAACGTTTGATCCTTTAGCTCCAGGGGATTCGAACAATCGAACTTTGAATACGAAGTCGGAAGTCGGTGCAGGTCGACGTCTGGGCGGAGGTCTAAGTGGTGGGCGGGAGTCGAATTCCAGCAGAATTGGTCTGGAGGGGAATGAGAAGAGAAATCGTAATGCGTGGTCGAATATGGGTCCACTGTAAGATCCAGGCCGGCCAGCTTGGTGTCGGGCCATTCTGATCGATCTACAGACATGACGACGTGTTGCTGTGTATTCGTTACCATATTGCAGTATTCTGCCTCGAGTTTCAACAGATGCTCTCGGGCTTCGTCTCGTTCTCTGAGAGTGGCTGTCAAGATCTCTTGGATGTAAAGCAGCCTGGCTTCAGCTCGTTCCAGCTCCAGAATCAACCAGGATAAGAGCTGCTTCAGCTCTCCCATGCCTGTTAACACACAAAACAAATTAAATCATAATAATAATGCAATTTTAGATTGATGAATTCAGGGTTTAAATACATATCAGAATGCGGAGCCATGACTGTTTTCTACTTTACTGAAACAAAAATAATTCTCCGCCATTCGAAACGATGAATGCCAGGGAAGAAAAACAAAACGAACGGAATACTGTGTATATAGCAAAACCTAATTCTATCTTAAAAACGAAATATACCTCTCCACGATGTTGCTGAATCCAGGCGCGCACGGTAGCCGGATGGTGGTGAGGAGAGGAATGAGGATTACCAATATTGCCCAGCCAGAATTGAATATATTCATTTTATATATTGATCCGAAAAGTGCTGTATTTTGTTTTTACCCAATCATCACGTGAATGCCGTGCGAGGTACACCCATGTGAGAGCCGAGTTTTAGTGTTTCCCACTAAATATCAGGAGGTTTGATGTAACCTGAAAGGGAAATTTTTGATGCAACCTGAAGTAAAGGTTTGATGTAACCTGAAAGGGAAATTTTTTATGCAACCTCAAGTAAAAACATTGATGACGTTCGATGCTATGACGTTTGATTACTGTTCTTAAAAATTAAATAAATTGTTTTAATAGTTATTATTTAATAATTTTTAGTCAAGAAGAAAATAATTTTTTTATTATTAATATTTAATATTTTTCAATTAAAATAATTATTTTTATAAAAAAAATTAAGAATTTGATGATGTTTGGGGTTTGGCGAACCCATTTCACAAAGAACAATTCAAACATAAATAGAAAGGTGAGTGTGAAGGGTGTTAATTATTTTTGCATTTCTTATTATTTAATACATTATAATGATCATACTAATCATTTTATCGTCTAATAATTCAATACATTATATTTATCTAAATAAATAGGGGTTTAATCATTTTTATCCCTTTCATAATTAACACATTACAATTATACAAATTGTCTATGCAAGAGTTGAGAGTAGAGACTTAAAACCTTTACATAAAGAGTTGAATAGTCATTCTTGTTGATGTTGGGGCTTATCAATATTACAATAATAAAGTAGTTTGTTGCATGTGGTTTTATTGTCCTGTTTTCTTTGGTGTTGGGAGTTTGAAGATTAGTAATGTTAATTTTTCAGACATGGGTTCCATTCCATTGTTTTCTTTGGTGTTGGGATTTTGAAGATTAGTAATGTTAATTTCTCAGACATGGGTTCCATCCATTGGTAGCTTCGTGAAGGGTGAAGGGCACCAAATTCTGAGTGAACCGAAGAGACTTAAATCAGAGAGGGTTTGGATCAACTTTGGTGGGCTTGGCTCAACTCTAGTGTGCCTTAGGAGCTATCATGGCTCACCACCACTATTGAAAGAGATGTTGTGTTCTATGCAAATTATCATATGTCATGCAAGAAATTAAGAGATGCAAGTTATAGACTTAATGATAAAAATAATGGAAACAAAAGGCAATGGTAGAAAAATTAAATTAAGGATCGGTGTACAATATACTATACTATAAGGTGTCATCCAAATACTAGCAATCAAAGAAATGTAATAGGAATTCACACCTTTTATGCATATTCACAAGGAGAAATGTGTGGAGATACAACCAAATTGGGTTAATTGTTCTCTATGGTCTCCCAAATTGCTTCACATCTTCAGCCATCACAAACAATTTTGTTTCCCCCTCCCCCTTTTATTTTTATCTTTATTGGAACATCTTCCCACTTTGTCTCTTCATGGGTAAAGGGAGAGGCTTAGCCTTAACACTCCCACAAGCTATTAAAGGAGTTTATTGTAGGTGAGGCCAACTTAGTGAAACTCATAGAAACATGCTTTGGAGACTTAAGTTGGCATCAAAGAAATTATGAGCATGAGTTAAATTCTCATGTGGCATTTATCATTTCCTATTGCAGTATTTTGTTGTTCAATTAAATCACAACCAATCCTTTTCAATACAAAATTATCCATTACACTTTATATATAAGAGGGAATGATATAATAATGCTAGGTCTTAGCTAAATCATTAAGAGATAAAAGAAAAAATTATACCATGACATGAAAAATTTTATCATTTATGTGACATTAATAAAATTAACCTTCTAAATCATGAAAACTATATTAATTTACCTAATATGTTTCAAGCATAAAAATAATAGCTTAAAAAAACTCAAGTAAATGATAACCACTATCATCATTATAATATAAATTAATAAATTTATTTTAATAATTATTATTTAAATATTTATGAAATACAATCTAAATCATGAAAACTATATTGATTTACCTAATATGTTTCAAGCATAAAAATAATAACTTAAAAAAACTCAAGTAAATGATAACCACTATCATCATTATAATATAAATTAATAAATTTATTTTAATAATTATTATTTAAATATTTATGAAATACAATATTTTTACAAAGTTAAATTTAATATTTTTATAAATTTAAAATAGACGATACAGAATTATCTAAATGTTAAATCATACCGTATATTGATTTTTTAAATCATGATTTTACAGTTTTTCATCATTTATGAATCCAAATCGTCAAAGATTTAGACAACTCATATATTTAAAAAAACAAAATTACTAATTCTTTTATATTAAGTTATTTTGGATCCAGATAAGAAATCACAATTAAAGATTTATCGTCTGCGATGGATTCCATATTCAGTGATCTCATATCAGGCCCCCACGCGGAGGCTAAGACGATTCTTCCGAACGATTAGGATGTCGATAAAAGAGAAAAGTTGTCTAAATTTGACAATTAATAAAGTAGACTGATATTCTTTTTGGTTTGTAATGAAAATTCAATTGTTGAATTCAGTCCAACCAAGTGTCGAAATTCAATTCCCTCTGTTATTGAACTTCAAATCCCACCGACATGTTAGTCATTTTTGTCGAAGCGAAGAGACATTTTTACTGAATGATGTCCTAATAAAATTAGTCCCTACATTACAAAATATCGTCGAATTTCCAACTGGATGATGTTGATTAAATGACACTGATTGGAATTGAAAAAGATTTATTGAGATTTCCAAATATGTAATCACGGCCTGACAAACATATTTCCATAGAGTGATCATTGTTTGTTTTTATGGCTTTTTGGAATTTTTTTTTGCATGGTGTGAGAAGTTTCATTTTCGAATCATTCTCATAATTAATGGTTAGTTGTGACTACTACTCATGTAAATGAAATCAGATAAAAATATCAAATCCAAATGTGTTACCTATACATCGTTAAAAACAAATTAATAAAGATTGCAATAAAGTTTTATAATAATTTAGTGTTAAAAATGGTTGAGAATTTCAAAATTCTGTTTAATTGAGAAAATGACATTTAATCTTCATACTTGCATTATAAGCTGTGTTTCCTCATAGTTAGAAGCTTATTTTCTTTTTTGTTTCCCATCTTGCTGAATGATTAAAGGAAAAGGAGAAATGAACAGAAAGTTCTAAAAGCTTTAAGTTTTGTATAGTATAAGTTTTAAGATTGTAAATTAAATGTGAGAAATTTGCATTCCTTTTTTGTATCTACATACAATTCTTTTGATTTTCTAAGAAACCTTATTTCTTATTTTTAGTTTTTTTTCTAAAAAACCTTATCTCTTACTTTTAGTTAATAAAATATCTAATCAATTATCAATATGTTAATATAGTAAAACGGAGTTGAGTGAGTGCTTCCTCCTTTACAAAGTTATATGTTGATGATTTCAAATTCAATTTTTCAATGGTTCAACTAACAATTAAACATTTGTATGACTATTAAACAACCAATTTTAAATTGATATTGTTTTTTAGGTATTGCTAAATAAAAATGAAAAATATTATACTATCCAATTACTTATTAATAATGAAATACATGGATGATATTTTCTTTTTATTTTATTTTTGATACTTATAATATAGATACCATTTTACATTTGGGTAACATGAAAATGGATTCTTCAATTATTTATTAGTATTATAACCAAATGAATTTCTATAATAGATAGGTTTATGGATTTAATATTTTAATAAAAATTTTCCTATAATAAAAATGATATTTTATAATTTTGCATAAAATACCAAATGAAAAGCACCGGAAAAACTTTGTCAACAAATTTTCATTTGATAGGTAAGGTCAATTTGAAATTGCAGGTATGTGGTAACCATTTGTTGTAATTCATTGTAATAAAAATTTTCCTATAATAAAAATGATATTTTATAATTTTGCATAAGATTCCAAATAAAAAGCATGAGAAAAACTTTACCGACAAATTTTCATTTGATAGGTAAGGTCATAATTCTTTTAGTGCTCAATATGGAGTTGACAAGTGGCATTTAAAAAGATATTAATAACAAAAAAAAATTCAATGTCCCCATAAATAAAATATTTCAATATCTATTTTAAATAAAATATATAAAAAGAAAAAATAAAGTAATTGAAAGTAAATTTTTTATTTTATTTTAATATCTACTTTCTTATAAGAGGTCACAAGTTCAAATCTAAAAAAATAGATCAGAAATTAAAATAAATCTACATTAATAATATTGCATTAATAATATTAATAATATTAAATTAATAGTATTGATTAATATCAATAATATAATAATATTGATTAATATTAATAATATAATAATATTGAATGTTTATTTCAATATATTCTTCATCACTATTAAATATAATAGTAAACTATAATTATTATTATTATAATGGATGGTACGGATTGCTTAATATTATTATCAAGTTCTCATAACGTAAAGTTTTTGAAGGTTTTTCCGTAAGTATTTCCGTGTAATTATAATCCGATCTATTTTTCGACCTCCGAATATTTCGTGGTGGGTAGAGATAGTGCAGCAATTGTACGGAGAGAAAATCTATATTGTTGCTAAACAGATATGTTGAATAGTCACGGCATGCCTCTATTTTTTTTGCCTGATATGATTGGTTTTCAAAATTTAAACACGTACAGTAAATAAGTCTTTTTATCCTTTTTGAAAAAATAATTTACACATAGAAGGTATAAGTGAAATATATAATATAAAATAAAATTAATAAATAATAAATAGAAAAAAAATTAAAGTGAGTAATATTAAAAATATAAGGATAAAATAAATTCATGGAAATCCATTTTAATCTTAATTCAAAAGGTTTATGTTTGCTAAATCTTCATTAAAAGGGAAGTCATATATTTTTGCTTATAAATCAAAATATATTAATTTCTTTTTTTATTCATATGGGTGTTTAAAAAATATGGAATTATAATGGATTTAAGTTTGAGATTGTTTTCTTTAAGTGCGGTAGGTGTTGGGGGATTATCTATTATCTTGAAGGAAAAACAATAGTTACCTATGCTTGAGGTCTTGGTTAAGTCTCAAACAACCAGAGGCATCTACACTCTTGAGTGGCATCCTTGTAGCTAAAGAAGCAAAGGTTAAGTCATTGAAATTTATTGGGGATTCCATGGTGGTTATCAAATCAATGCTAGGAAAATTTACACCGAAGTATATCAAATTAGTTATCACCATTGCTCGAATAAAAAGAGAGGTAAACTCATTCATTGAATCCTCATTTTATCATGAGGAAAGAGACTTGAATCTTGTTGTGTATTACTAGGCTAATAAGGCCACATAACTTCGCATATGGGTGTATATGAAAAATGGGGGGCACTATAGTTGTTTTATCCACTAATGGTTTGATATGGTATGGCGCATCAATCAACAAGCATTAAACTCTTGCATGCATAAAAAACAAGTGCATCATTCCATTTGCATCAGAGTGGGAGTTCCGAGCACATCCCCAAGTACCCATAGCATGTGAGTAATTAACTTCACTCAAGGAGATGAAGGACTTGGTTTGAAATCTGTCAATTCTATGGGATAATGGAGAATTCGAGCATAGGAATTGGGTGAGATAGTCTAGACTTAGTGGTAGATGACCCTCTAGTAAGTGTTACCTCTGTTCTCAAGATGCTTGTTAGTTATGGCTGCATTTTTCCAATTTTTGGAATCCTCCATAGGAATGCGACATCGATGGAAGGTTTGGATTATGGGGATGATGGATATAGATATTATAGTGTGAACTCTCTCTGATTACAAGGTCTTGTTCTTTTTTTGTTTGGTTCTTTTTCTGTATCTGTTCATTCTTAGGTTTATTTCCATTGGAGCATATGGTGAAGTAAGTTTGGGCCCTGGTCTTTATTTTGGGCTACTGGATGGTTCTAGTTGCAAATTTGGTATTTCGGGATTCCTCTATAGGAAGGTGGTAATGGTTGTAGGTTTGAATTATGCCGATGATAGCTATTTCTCTTATAGTAGGAAACTTTCTCTAATTTACAAGTATCATTTCTTCTTTTGATTGATTCTCCTTCTTTGTCTGTTCATCCTTGGCTTTGTTTCCATCATACCTCATAGTGAAGAAAATTTGTGTCCTAGTCTTCATTTTGTCTCTAAGTTTCAAAGAGAGTGTAGGGCAAATGGAGGCTTCTCCCCTGTTCAGTGGGGAAAATACCTTTTCTCTAATTCAGTCATTTCTTGTTTGGCTTGGTTAGCGGATACATCAAGCATGGATAACATAGACATTATGGAATTCAAGAGAATTCTAAGAAGGCACAAAGAGAGCATATAGTCCAACAAGAGCTCATTGTTCTCGGTGACAAAAAAGGTGCATGAAAATGAGCATCATTGCATCTCTTAGCACTCCAATATCATGATCTTGTTGGTCCATCAAAAGAAGAGGATTGATATCTTAGAGGTTGAATGAAATATGATGCAAAATCTGGCTCTAAATCTTTGAGAATAATTGAATTGTCCACATCCTCAAACAACATGGCATTAGACATTTCTACTCAGGTTGATATTAAAGAGGATGAAATTGTTTACCATGTAAAGGAGATGATGGATATTAAAAAACAAAACTTGATAATCTTGATAATCTTGATAATGATAACTTCTTCTTGCAATAAGAGTATAATTATCACATTTAATGGTGAAAATCAAAGGTAGTTCCTTCTTGGTCTTCCATTTGATTGTAGTTATAATTCAAGCTCTTTTGTAGAGAAATGGGTAATAGTGCCAATGATGACCCTTTTTCTATGTAGAATCTATGAAGAAAGGATGTAACTATGTTGTTGGAAATTGAGGAAGATGCTCTTGAAAACAATGGTGTAAACAATAATGTTGTATCATTGTCCTATTTATAATTTGAGCCTTTCCAAAGAATATTAGAAGAAAGTTGAAAGATGTTAGCATTAGGGAAATTTTGGGTCTAACATGTATCTTTAAATAAAAATTGCTTCAAAAAATATTTCAAAAAGTCATTTTTCAACCTATAGTATTTAAGATCATGATATCAATCCCATAGCTGAATAGTGTTGGAGCGAAAGGAAGAAAATGGATTTTTTATGCATCGAGTATAAAGTTTAGGTACTCATTGGATGCATAATTAACTTCTGCATCCAATGAGTACCTAGATTTATAGTTTTAATAATTGCACTAAGAGATAAACTAAAATTTCATGAAAAAATGTGTTTCTTTTATCTCATGAAAAAACACATTTCTATAATAGAGATGCATGTTTTTTCGTGTATTTTCAATTCATCTCATGCTAAGTTTATTAATAGCATCAAGTCTAACTACTTATTGGATGTGGAATTTAAATTTGGATCCGAGTACCTATACTTGATACTCCTAGTAAACCTATAAAGAGATAACTGAAAATATGTGAAAATAGTAGTTACCTTTCTTTCCATTCACAATTTCTAACTCTTACTTTATTATTTTCCTTAGGAGGCCCATTTTAGACCCAAATTTCGTGAGTGAGTGCAAGCTAATGATGGTCTCTCATGGCACATTAGTGGAAATTCAAACATGGAAAAACAAAATATGTTAACTTGGAGCTTGATGATTTGAGACACTTTCACAATGAATTTGAATATGGTGTAAAAAGATAAAATGTAGGAAATTGAATTAGATTTCTGGATACATAAATTTTATTCATAGAATTGGTGTATGACTATGTGAAATTCATGTATTTCTAATAGTTGTATGTTATTTTTCATGCAAAAAATAATGCATATGTTCGTGTTAGTGCAGGTGTTGAGTATCTAAATGATGGAATTTCCTTTAAGCAAATTGTAGAATTGTAGAGAACACATTGTTCTTGTGCAAGCTATTTTTTTCAAAATTTATAATGTTAATTTTTTATTTTTATTTTTAATTATGAAAGTCATTACATCCATGAAATTCCAAGGCCATGTGTCAGTGCAAGGTATGAGGGTGTTAACATAGTCAAACATTTTTAGATTGTAGATATCAATCTATACTAGTTTAGTGTATAATTTAAAAAAAAAA
>ML791875.1:40080-56128 GCA_009831015.1 Picea engelmannii
GCTGCTGCCGCTTCAGAAACCTCGAAATTGCGACCTTGTTTTCTGAATGGAAATCTAAATCGACCTTGTGTTCTGAATGAAAATCTAAATCAATAGATGTTGTTGTAGTGAGGATGAGCTATGGGAGGCAGAGGCTGAAGAGAATGAATGACTGAATGTAGGCTGGTGGAACAAGCAACAGCCGCTTGCCAATGGTACCCATGTCCATGGCCCGTCGAAGAATAAAGGGAAAAGGTAGATGCATAAGTGAGTAATGGTGAGTGCCACGTCGCGTGCAGAAGTATATGAGACAAAGAATCTTATTTCTACGTGTCACGCATATGTAAAGTATAGGAGTCCTTGTAATATTAATGCCTTTAAATCTCTTCTGCCATGAGAGTTTGCAGGCTTTTTCAAAAAACCAATGACCTCGAGTCGTTGCTGTAGCAACTTGACAAATCACATATTATTACATGGACCAATCCAACTACGTGGCCACTGGCGACCTTATTATAACGTCCCTAATTCTATTCAGATAATGTTACCGGGCCTTATAACGCCTGGTGATGTGAAGCTTTCTCTTACGGGGACATTACAAATGGAGAGAATCCAGAAATGCAAATCATATGAAGACAAAGGTACACACCAAATTTCAAATGGTGACTGGACATAGTCCATAATGAAGGACGAGTGACCTGTACAATCTTTTTATGGTGACCACTCTGTACTTTCGCTTTCGCTTTCACTTTCACGAAGACGTTTCTCCCAACAAAAGTGATGTGAAGGTCGTTGGCGAAGTTGGAAAACTAACATGGTCACCTAACAAAGTACACATGTTTATGATCCATCCCTCGAATACAAATTAATTAAGGTGATATAATTATGGCTAAAAACGGTTACAAGATACTTTACCCTTAGTATGCATTAGTTTAAGTTTGCATAGGTTAGCCTTGGGATGGCCCATATTCTTGGTACACTTGGCATGGAGGAAAATGACACCAAAGAAGGCTTATAAGTTTGTTTGAGCTCTACCATACCATGTGGTAATTCTTATTTTCTTCTTAGTTATTTTCATTAAAATTTTCTTTTTATTTTCTTTTTAGTGATTTTTATTAAAATTTTCTCTATCCATATAAGGAAACTTGGAAACTTGTTAGGAAGAAAGCAGTCATGTTCTAATGGGATATTTTATTAATCGTGAGATCTTGGCATTACCCTATCATAAATTGAGTTCCCATGCTTATCAACATAGTGTTTGATTCAACCTATGACTCAATTTATGGAGAAAATTATATGACATGAGCTTAAAAGGGTTTTTCATCGTCAATGAAATGAGTCAATATATGTTCATGGAGAATTGAACCGGTCTATGAATATTTACATTGCATATCAAATCTTGTATCAGCTCTACATCATATGAACTTGCCTAACACATGTTTTTGTTGTCAAACAAAAAGAGCAATGTGTCAAGGCTTTCCCCTCGTGGTTAAGTTACTAATTGTAACCACTACGCCTTAAGCTCCTTAGGCAAACCAACTCCCCTACCTTTAAATGTTAACTAGGATGGCTAGACAATTGTGTCAAGGAAAGGCTCTAAAGTTAGCAATTTGACTCAAACTTAGGTTGCCCCTTAATCAATTGCTTACTCTTTGGATATTAAAAGCTCTCACATTCTACCTTTGTCAACAACCAAAGGTGTGACATTTGCCCTAAGAACCCTTATTCTTGCAATAATGTTCAAAGGCATGCTCAGTCTCCATCATTCTTGTTGAACAGATATGTAGAGGTGCAAACACTTGAAGCAAAAGTGCCTCTAATTAGAAAATATAAGATGCTACAAGGTTATTTCCATTGATTATGACAGTGATATCATATTTGTTTCGAGCATTGAATCAGTAAGATGGTATGGATATCACAATTGAGTAGAAGACAGATTAGGGGTTTTCCTTCCCCCTCCTAGATGAAAGGCTTATGAGGGAACGTTCAACCCCTATCGTAAAGGCAATATTCTATAGTTTTGTTGAACATTGAAGGACTTTGATATTGTCTAGTAAGCAGTTAACCTAACAAATTTCATTCTTAGGACTAAGCTTAACATTATATGGTTGATCTCATATGCATACCTACCAACACACGAGGAAGGAAAGGGTGGCATAGAAATATTACTATATCATTTTCTTGTTAATTGTGTTATTGAATGGGGAGTTGACTCAACCTAAACATTGCTCTCAGTGTTACTCCACCTATATGGTCATACCCTTTTTAACATTTGTTCATTGAATAATGCATTAAAACGAGTTTCCTTTTAACAATGGATGGACAAAGAGTTGGAAGAGGCCAAGTAGTCGGTTTATGGCAATTTCTATATGGTGGAATCTACAAGAGATAATGAAGGTTTGTTATTGGGTTATTGGAACCCTGAGGAGAGACAATATTCTTGGTTTCGTATGCCCTCTAGGTTGTGTCAATACAATCCTAATTTTTATAGGAAAAATTATCCCTCTGATTTCCAATATATCTATTCCAAGTTTAAACAAGAAAAGGATAGAGTTGTGAAACGTCTTAACCAATCCAAGTTCTTTGAACAAAACTTATTTCCATTTGATAATCAAGGGCTCGGTCTCGTCCAGGTAAGGGATGAGTCTCTTTTAATCATCGCATTATTTTCTTTGATATTATCTGGGCGATTACAATCCCCAGATGCCTAGATCTTGTTACCTCATAAGCATTTATCATCTAGAAAACCTGTGTTTCCTTTATAACATACAAGCAAAGGCAAGAAGTATATAACGTAGTATAGTCCTCATCAAAGTGAATAATAGTATGAGGAGTCTGAAACTAGGACAAGGCAAGGGAGAGGGACTAGCTATATGGAGACCACTCAGTGAGAAGGTAAGGGGTGCATGATTGACAAGAGGGAGTGTGAGGAGAATGGAAGATGCAATATGTGAGGGAGATTTTTCTAATTGGCCATTACATAATTAACTACATTAGCACTACCACTATGGGGGATACATGTGAAGCAACTCAATTCAAGGTAGTGTGGGAGTTCATTCAAGACCAAAATATCGTGAGAATCACCAAGCTAGAGGAGGATTCTCCCATATGCTACGAGGGATCCTAAACCATCATATGAAACCTTGTGAAGACCCACTATGTCTAGGTTGATCTCTTGAAGAAAAGGGGCATCTTTGTATCTGTCATGAATCAGTACCTAAAGAGACTTAGTATAAGAAATGAAATATCCTAAAAGTAGAGCATTTCCCAACTCATATTAATGAGAAACATCTAGGTATACGTTGAGAAAGGGGTTACTCTTGGATGTATCGTAGATTGTGTAACTTGGGGACGTTGGAGAGAAGTACAAAACTATAATCAAAATATCGTGAGAGAGGGGGTACTTACTCAAACTCAAATCCACATGAATCAAATGATCTCCTTGGATTTGACCACTAAAAATCTATCTTAAAGGGTATTATGGATGAGACATGCCACACCTACAATTCCTTTGACACTACCAAAATGATGACTCGTGTAACATACCCAATACCCAATGTGCACTTTGAGGACATGGGGTACTCTTTTAACCACCCAAATTCACACTAAATTTTATCATGTTACCATATCTCCATATTTTGTTATTAACTGTCTACCATATCCATAAGACCATAAATTATAGACTCGGGCTAATACAAGTAGTCAAAATTGAATAGGATGGAAATTAATTCAACCATGGCATAAACCATAATAATTCAACACAGTTCACAAGTATATTCACGAACATTTATTTGTCTAGAATTTTCCACCAACTAGCTGCAAAAGAGGAACATTCCACCAACCATAAGATCCCTGCTACACTAGTTCTCTCTGCAACAAACGTCTCCCTCGAGCTGAGGCTATGAATCCATAAGGGAAAACTCTTCTTCTGGCTAGCACTAATTCTCTTCTCATAGCCCAATTCCCAAGTTCAGAGTCAATATTTACACTTACAATAATCCCAATCTACAACCATTTTCCCCATCATCCTACACAACCCAAGGAATGGGATCCCCTTCTCTGCTTAGCAGTCCCTTGAGCTATCCCACTTCCTTTAGGGATCCAACATAGGTTGTCCAAGAAATCTTGTTGTTGGAATTCCAGGGATTATCAACTATAGCTAAATTTACTCAATAACAGGGATTACCATCCATACAACCAAAATCACTTAATTTGTGGTCGTAGCTTTTCATAATTTGTTTAGAGCATGCTCATGGCAATTCAATCAAGTTCAAATCTTCTTATTTCCCCAACTAAATGATAGTTTGCGGGGTAATTCAAATTCCTAATAGTTTGATCTCTCTCATAATTCAAATGGCACCCAAAGCAACATTCAAACTCCCCTCTCAAACCTTCAACTAAATGATAGTTTGCTTCCATGGCATGAAGGGGCCACGTATCCTTATGAAGACCCATGAACCTCCTTCATGCATTACCCCTCCGCCCCCAACAACTTAATAAAATAGTGATTAGTTAATAATCAAGGGACATAATTAGGTGCCCAAAGGGGTTGGATCCAATGGTGGAAAGCGAGGAGTTTTTCCTCATTGAGCAAGGTTCAATTCTCGTGAGGGCCTAACCTGAAGCCATGGGGACACCTTGAGGTAGTGTTCGAACATGTGGTTGCACCCAGAGATACTATATTAAATGGTATCGTGACCTGTGCACACATAAGTGGATCAAAGCCCACCCCCATGTCCTTCAAATAAAGGTCCCCGTGGTGTAGGACAGTCAGTGAAGGAGTGTGTTGTTATGGCACTCCATGGTGTTAAAGTCACCGGTTTGAAACATGCGGGGACAAAAAATCCATTCATGTTAAGGGTTGGTGTGGCTCAGGCCGGGTGCGATCCATGGGTGATTCTGACGGCTTAGATGCCCCTGAGTCGCGGTTTCTCAACCACATGCTAGTCACGTGGGTCACAGACAAACTAGCAAAAAAAATCAAAAGGGACATAATTAGGTTGCAAATACTTTGGGTTAAATCGCTCACTAGGGTCCTTCCTTAGCCAACTTATTCCCCCTTGTCTTTCCCCTCTTGTGGAGTCATATCCCCCCATTCTTTCGTCCTTCTCTTGTGCAGTCAATGATGTATTTTATTAACATTCAATATTCAGTTACAAATTAAATTTGTTGGCTTATATCCATTCATTACATACATACACAATACTTAACCGGGGATCAAAATTGGGGTATTGCATTACCCTCCCCTTAGATTTTGCACCGTCCTCGGTGCACATCACCATTATATACAATAATTTATACATAAAAATGTAAAAAAAAAATGTGGATATGCCTCTCGCATTACATCCTCAAACTCCTACGTTGCTTCTTCAGGGTTGTAGTGGGTCCATTGGACCTTTACATGCCATATGACTATGTTCCCAATCACCATAAACTTCTTATCCAATATGCACATTGGTTGTACCTAAAAGTCTCCTTTTGTTTCCACTTGAATAAAATCTCAATCATTGACATGGTTATGATGATGCACATAATTTTTCAACAATGACACATAAAACACATCATGAAATTTTATGGTAGCAGGCAATGTAAGTATGTATGCAACATGTCCTATCCTATCTAGAATCTCAAAAGGACAACAATATTTGGCTGCTAATTTAGTGTAGCTCCCCAACTTTAACAAACTTTTATTTTGTTTTACTTTTAGAAACACATATTCCCCAACTTTAAATTCGCTTGGTATTCCACTTTTATCTGCATAACTCTTTTGCATGTTCAACGCTACCTTTAAATATACTTTATCTTAACCATTTTTTCTTCCATTTCTCTAAGCAATTATGGCCCAAGTACTACTATGTCTAAAGGATTGTCCCAACTAACTAGAGTATTACACTTTCTACCATGCAATGCCTCAAATGGGCTCATTTTTTGTGAAGCTTGATATCCATTATTGTAGGCAAATTCTACTTAATGCAAGTAATCCCCCCACTTGGATAGCTTATCCATGACATGCATTCCTAAGATGTCTTCAATCACTAGATTGGTTATCTCTATTTTCGCATCTATTTGTGGATGGTAGGTCATATTGAAGTTCATATTTGTACCAAAACCCTTGAGTAATCCTTTCGAAAAGGTTGAGGTAAACTTTGGATCTTTGTCTGAAATAATTTCTTTAGGTATCCCACAGAACCTAACAATCTCTTTCAAGTAAATCTTTGCAATATTAGCTACCTTGTGGACCAACTAAACTAGAATAAAGTGAGTAGAATTGGTTAATTTGTCCACCTCTACCATTTATTGAATCATTTTGCCTTGCAGTATTGGGCAACTTAGTAATAAAATCAATAATTACCACTTCCTATTTCCACTTTGGAATTGGTAATGGTTGTAGCAAGCCTACTAGATGTCGATGCCCATCCTTTACTCTTTGAGATTTCATACACCTGGATATATAATCAACCACATCCTTCTTCATTCTTGGACAAAATTATTGACTTCTTACTGCTACAGTTTTTTTTATGATGTAACGTTCCCCAGCCAAATTGAGGAACATTGTTGTGCGGAATAGTCATAAGAACGGAAATTTCTGCTAACTAAGTAATTTCCTGTAGCTTCCAGCTACGTATTATATACAAATTTAACTGTTGTTTATTACCATAAAATATATGGATCTACAACATGTTAAAACATACATGAAATGCAGCGAATAACTCAACATAATAGGATATAAATTATTATTAATTTCAAAGTTCATGCACAATAATTTAAACTCATAATTACAACACATAAACAATTAAAACACTTATCTTTTAATTCAATTGTGCAACCAACTGCTTGGGATAAACGTTCCACCCAACCATAGACTTATTGTTCCAAATCTCAACAGCAAGTCACCCCTGAGCTCGGACTAGTAATCCACAAAGAGGGTGGTCTCTCACTATCCACTCACAACTCATAAATCTCACAACCCACTGATATTCTCTTACAACTATTTTGATTTTTTCACCAACTCTCTTCCTCTCAACTTGCCCAACCTAAGGAATGTACCCCTTCACTGATATTAGTCCCTCAAGCGTCCCATTCTTTTATCAGGGTCTCTCTGGCATAGGTAACCAGGAATCTCTCTACTGGGAACTCAAGGGAACTCGTTGCTAAGAAAACTACCAGCAACAACAACAAACACGTGTTGTTACAGTGCAAATCACACAAGTTCACTCTTCAGGCCTGAGAACCTGACTCTTTTGTCTTTAGCTACAAAATATGCTCCAGCATGCTCCAAATTCACCCTCCATGGTTGATCCAGCTCCAAACTCTCTTTCCTTTCCTTTTCTCTACTTGTTGTTCATGCACAAAAACTCAATGTGTAAAAACTACTATCACATCCCATACGAATATCCTCCCTTTGAGTTGTCTTTCTTGACTCACACACTTCCCCAAGCTGATTGTACTCAACCCCCATGCTCTCAATAACCATGGGATGTGACTTCTCGCACCCGCCCTCTTACATGCATTTGGCTTTGGGAACACTCAATAAAAAACTAGAGTTTAATACATAGTCATAATAAAATTCAATAATATGGGTGGAATTAATAGACATGGGTAATTCCCCGTTGGACCCCTCTTAGACATTCTTTTATACCCTTCCCTCTCTTGTGGAATAATTCAACCCCCATATTTTTCCATGTCCCCTTAACAGTCGACATCACATTTTATTATTAAAATTTAGAAATACATTGCGCATATACATGTTGGATTACTAAGAGGGGGGGTGAATCAATAATAGAGCAATTTAATCCTTTATAACCATAAAATGCAAGTGTTATATCAATGTAGCATTATCATCCAATAGTTACAGAGTAAATAAACAATGAACAAATGAGCAATCATACACATACACAGTACACCAGTGTTTTTACGTGGAAACCCAAAGCGAGAGAAAACCACAGAATGATTTTTCTTATATGTCTTTAAGAATTACATTCATTGGAAGCACCAACTTCCTTTGTTTTCCAGCTGCATTTGGAAGGAGGCTCCAACCCCCTAGTTTCTCAGGCTACAACCTGAGGGAAGCTCCAACGCCCCAATTCTCTGGCTACAACCAGAAGAGGCTACAACCCCCTATGTTCTTTGACTACAACCGGAAGGTGGCTACAACCACATGTCCTTGCCTCGTCCAACTACTCTGGCGTAGAAGTAGAATGATGGAACCATTGTCACACTATTACTGTGAAATATATTGTTGTAAACTTGCACCAAACAACCTGTAATCAACATGTACCATAAACAACTTGTAATCAACATGTACCATAAACAAGTGCATCAACCATGCACCAACCTGTACCTCAACCTGTACCATCAATGCCTACATCAACCATGCACAAAATATGTACCAATCATGCATCAAATACACATAAACTATGTCTCATCAAGATGTACCAACATCATCAACTATACACCTCATGTATGTGTCAACTCATCAACTACTTGTCTCAACCATGTACCCAAAATGTACCTCAACAAAAAGCCCTCATAAACTTCATCATCCAAATCTGATTTGTAACTATGTAATAGACCTAGTGTATATGATCACATGCCTCCAAACTTTCCTTAACTTTAACAACAAGAGACTAGCATTTTCATCAAACTTTACTTTAGTCTCACATGACTAATTTTGGATTAGTCAACAAACCTAGCTTGAAATAATCATAACTTTGTACCTGTAATAAATAAATATATGAAAATAGTACACAATGTTCTTCAGTGTCTTTTATGCAATTCCTCCATGTTTCACTTCTTGGAACCTCTCAAAAAATGAGTTATAGCAAAAATGACATACCTTGTTGAATTCTGGTTTATTCTAGAGAATGAACTTGTAGAGAGTGCCCTGCACGTAATATTTGTTGTATGGATCTGAAAATGGTCCACAGAATACTAAAGATTGTACTCTAACCAATACATTTGGTCTTACGGAATACTTTTTTACCCGAAACACCTATTTTAGACTAGTTTCAGGACTAGCCACAAACCCTATTTTCCACAAAGTGTAACTCCAAAAATACAATGACCCACAAGCTGAATTTTTTATCACAACTACTTCGATATGTTTCCTCAACTACCTCCAGATTTCATGGTCTAAATCATTCTAGGAAAAACGTTATTGTGAAAATGGGGAGATGACCTGTAAATAACATACCTTAGAAAGCATCATCAAAATAATCTATCCTCCCTTGAATTTCGGCCTTCTTTACTTCACCTTCCCTCTGAAATTCACTTTAGATATCTTTTGGTTACCTCAGTCACGTATAGATATTAAATATGCTCAATTTTAATTAAAATGAGAGACCCTTGCCTCTTATTTATACTTTTATGTAGCTTCCTCAAGGGGTTACCTTCTAACCATCTTAAACCACTTTCCTTATTTTAGGGCTAACCCACTTCTAACCACTTGTCAACCTAGTAATTTCTCCATTAACTTTATTATTTAAATATTTTATTTTGTGTCCACTTTGACTTATAGTACACTCATCACTTCACTTTATTATTTAAATAATTTCTTCTTTGCAACCACTTCGACTAATTTGACCTTTTGAGGCTTATAGATGACTCATGAGGGTTCTCCAACTTCACATGGCCATAACTCTCTAACCGTGAGAAGTTATGTGATGTTCCACATACCACCAGAAATGGCATGACATGTATTATCCATTTAGAATAGTTTTATTTAAATAATTTATTCTTTACAACCACTTTGACTACTTTGACCTTTTGGGGCTTCTAGATGACTCGTGAGGGTTCTCCGACTTCACATGGCCATAACTCTTTAACCGTGAGGAGTTATGTGACGTTCCACATACCACCAGAAATGATATGACATGTACTATCCATCTAGAATAGTATTACCTTCAAATATATTAAAATTCATACCATTATACATCAAACAAACCTGGGTCCATTACCCAAACCTTTGTGCTACCAGAATTCACTACCAGACTTTCTTCAAGGATTGACATCAATGAAAACCAACCCAAACAATCAACAATATCCCCCTTTGGCATTGATGGCAACACGCTAATGCAATTCTGAAGTCATATCACTCATGCTCCCCCTGTGACCATCGCTCCTCCTGGAACCATGCCTATGTGCCCTTTCTCCAAGCATTTACCTTTGCATCTGATAAATCTCTCCCCCTTTGTCATCAATGGAAAATGTATCTTTCCATTCGGGGCTACTCCCCCTGACTGAACTCTTCCTGAAACTGATATCCCAACATGAACTGCCCTCTTTATGGTGCTTCCTCATGTAAATCTAAGACATATAAGATAAGCATTCAAAAGCATACATTTTGGAGTAGAAATTACTCTGAGTCTCTGGAGAAGATACTCAAAGGATTCTCTTGGAAGCGGTTTTGTAAAGATGTCTGCCACTTGTTCTTTTGTGCCCACATATTCAACTTTGATGTTCTTCTCTACAACATGTTCCCATATAAAGTGATACTTTATTAGAATGTGCTTTGTTTTGGAGTGCATCACCAGGTTCTTTGAGATACTAATGGCACTTGTATTATCACAGTAGATTGGAATGGGCTCATCATACTCAGCTTGTATATCCAAGTAGAATGTTGCTCCATTGGTGCTTCGTCGGTTATCAATGCAATCTGCCCAATCTGCATCTATGTAGGCAATAAGTGATAGATCCTTTCATTTTGGATACCATAATCCAAACTCGTATGTTCCTTTGAGATATCTAAAAATCCTCTTCACTGCTAATACACGTGATTCCTTTGGTGCTGCTTGAAATCGTGCCACATGTCCAACTACTTGCATTACATTTGGTCTAGATGTTTTCACATATAGTAAGCTACCAATCATTGACATGTATTGCCTCTGTTATGTAGACTTTGAATCATCATCTTTGTTCAACTTGCAACTAGTTTGCAATCTTCCATTCCGAACCTCTTTAGCATTTTTCTGATATACTTAGTTTGAGAAATAAAAATTCCTTGGTATATTTGATGTATCTGAAGACCCAGAAAGAATGATAGTTCTCCAAGTAATGACAATTCAATTTCATTATGCATATCCTTTGCAAATTTCTGGCTTAACTTGTCATCATTACTTCCAAAAATAATATCATCAACATAAACTTCAATTAATAAAATACTATCTTAAGTTACCTTGACGTAGAGGTTGTTGTCTGCACTTCTTTTTCTGAACCCTGCATGTTGTAGATATTTATCCAGTCTAGAGTACCATGCTCTAGGAGCCTATTTTAAACCATACAAGACCTTCTTCAATTTACACACATAATCTACGTTCTCTGACAATTGAAATCCTTCTAATTGTTCAATGTAAACTTCTTCTTCAACTTCACCGTTTAGAAAAGTTGATTTCACGTCCATCTGATACACTTTAATATTCTTGGAGCATGCATAAGCTAAAATCAATCGAATTGCTTCCATTTTGAAAATTGGGGCAAATGTCTCTTCAAAGTCGATTCCTTCAACTTGTGTGTATCATTTACATACCAATCTAGCTTTGTTCCTTGTAACTTGTCTATCTTCATTCAATTTATTTTTGAAAACCCACTTTGTGCCAATCACATTCTTATTCTTTGGTCTTGGAACCAATTCCCAAGTGTCATTCTTCTCTATTTGATCCAATTCTTCATCCATGGCCTTATTCCAAAATTCATCCTTGCTGGCCTTTTCAAAACTGTTTGGTTCAATCATACATAAGAGTGCTAGGTGCATTTGTTTTGGTGAACATATTCTTCTTCTAGTTTCAACTCCTGCATCCTTGTTTCCGATAATATGATCTGAAGGATGATTCTTTTGTACTCATTTTCTAGGTGTCTTTGGAGGCACTTGTTGAACTTGCTCTTCTACTTTTGTCTGGTCTTCTTCATCTTCCTCTTCTACTTCTTCTTCATAAAGTTATTCCACTGATTCATTTTCTTATTTCTTTGATTCTCATCCACCTGTTTCATCAATTGTTACATTGATTATTTCCACAACTTTGTTCAATCTCAGATTGTAACACTTGTATGTTTCCTTGTACTTGAGTAACCAACAAGTACTCCTTTGTTCACACGAGAGTCAAACTTTCTCATTCTGCCATCTTCTCTTTTGATGTAGCAGTTGCTTCCAAATATTTTGAAGTGCTTCACATTTGTTGGTCTTCCTTTCCATAGCTTGTAGGGAGTTTTACCATTATTGTTTATGAGCATTACTCTATTTTGAATGTGAACTATTGTAAGTAGTGCAGGTATCCAAAAAATATTTATCAATTTGGAATCCATTAGCATTGTTCGAGCCATTTCCTGTGTAATTAACATCCATAGTGTTCCTTTGTCTTTGAACCACTCTCTGAACCAATCTATGAATCCATGCTCTCGTCCACTGTCATATATTTGTCCAAACCTACTAAGTGTTCTTACAAATCCATCTCTGTCCATATTGTCTAAGACTCTACTGCACAATTGTCCATAATGTTGACCCATTTATTACTATACTATCATGAAGTCTTCACTACTACAACTATGAAACTGTACTTCTACTAACCGACTACTCATAATCTGTCTACTCAAACTCTGCAAGCTACTCGAAGGATGGTTCTTTGGTCTGTCATATCTATCGCATAGACTCCCCTGTCTAATATTCATGTTACCTGGGAGTCTCTAAGCCAGATGACTCAGAACAAATCCTACTTTGATGTGTATTCATCAACATCTTCATTGGTAGATTCATCATCTCTCTGAGCTCTGACTTCTTTCTTTCTGTATGTGGATTCATCTTTCACTACAATGCCGAAAAGTACAATCTCTTGAACATGTTCCTTATTTACTTGTCCTTCTTTTCTTTCAGTTATTTTCCAAACCTTTTTGTATCTGTCATCTTTCTTTTTCTCTGTAGAATTTTCTTCATCTCGTTTTATTGCCAATCTTGCGATCTTTGGAACCTGGTCTTTGTTCACTTGTTCTTTGTGTTTTCTTATCCATACTTTCTTATATCCGATATCAGTGTTCTCTTTCATGGAAGTATCGATCATGATTCTACAATCACTAGCTATGTGTCCATAGTTATGACATTTGTAGCATTCAATGTTACGTGGGGCCACATAGGCATTTCTTTCTTGAACATTTTTATAATCCCTGCAATCTGCAACCTTATGTCCAAAATTAGTACAATAAAAACAATGACCATAAAAGAAATTTGCATACCTAGAGTGAATGATCTTCTTTATGGTGTAGTCCTTCTGAATTTTTGCCTTGACTGATCATGATCATATTTGAAGCTTCTTTGTGGCTTGAACATGGATGGTCTTCTTGAAGATGTATCTTTAATAGTTTTCTTAGATTCTGGTTGACCATGATTCCTTCCTTTGAGTACTTCTGCATAACTCTTTCTATTTTCTTCATTCTTCTTTTCAAGCAACCTAAAGTGTTTCTCTTCATTCTCTATAATTGATGTGGATGTTTCTGTCTCTTCAACGTTCTTGTTGAGCTTGACGATTTTACCTTTCAATGTGACAACTTCTTCTTCAAGCTTTTCAACCTCTTCTTCTTTCTTCATTATCTGAGACTTCATGACTTCTTATGTTCTTTTCGCTTCTTCAAGTTGGATTTTTAATGTGATTATTTCTTCTTCAAGTCCTTTCTCTTGTTGACCAAACTCTGCCTCAAGATGGTTTAGATCGTTAGTTCTTTCCTTAAGATGATTTGTCAATATCTTTTCTCTCATTTATGCTTCTTCCTTTTGTGCTGCTATGTTGGCTTCCAAATACTGCTTTTGATCTTTAAGATTTTCTTCAATCTTTCTGGCTTCTTCTAGCCGAGTTCTTAAGTTCTCGATGACATGCTGGGTTTATTAAAAAACGTGAGCACTTTCCTTTTGTTTCATCAATTATTTCTTGAGTGCCTTGTTTTCTTCTCTTTCTTTTCTTAGTTCATCTAAAGCACTGATTAATTCTTCTTCATAATTGTCTTCTTTTTAAATTAGTTTTTTTGTTTCATTTCCTTCATGGCATTCTATTTCAAGATGTCCGCGTTTTTCACAATTAAAGCAAAAAAACATACCTCTGTCGATTATGTACTCTTCATCTTCCGAATCTGTTTGACATGGTGAACATATTTTTTTTTATCTGTACCTGCATCTTCTTTGGCATTTTCTGAATCTGCAATGGGTGAAGAATATATATCATGTAACTTATCCCAAAGTTCTTTGGCTAATGAACATTTACCAACCTTTTCTCTTACCAGATTAGGTAATCCTTCCCAGATGAAATCCATTGCTACTTTGTTATTCTTCTTCAATTCCTTCTTGGTTGCAGTCTTTGCCCTTTTTGAACTATCATATCGTGTAATGAATGATAGCCAAATATAATACCCCTGTGCCTATAAAAATACATTCGTCCTTCCACTCCATAGCTCATACTTTAAACCATTTTGACCATTAAAAAGTGGTACTCCATTATCAGAATAATCCATGGTCTCCTTCCAGTGGTTAAATTGTTTCCTGAAGGAACTTGCTCTGATACCAATTGTTGGATTACTGAGAGGGGGGGTGAATCGGTAATAGAGCAATTTAATCTTTTTTAACCACAAAATGCAAGTGTTATATCAATGTAGCATTATCATCCAATAATTGGAGAGTAAATAAACAATGAACAAATGAGCAATCATACACATACACAATACACCAATGTTTTTATGTGGAAACCCAAAGTGGGAGAAAACCACATAATGCTTTTTCTTATATGTCTTTAAGAATTACATTCATTGGAAGCACCGAATTCCTTTGTTTTCTAGCTGCATCTGGAAGGAGGCTCCAACCCCCTAGTTTCTCAGGCTACAACCCAAATGAAGCTCCAACTCCCCAATTCTCTAGCTACAACTAGAAGAGGCTACAACCCCCTATGTTCTCCGGCTACAACTGGAAGGTGGCTACAACCACCTGTCCTTGCCTTATTTTAGGGCTAACCCACTTCTAACCACTTGTCCACTTGGTAATTTATGTTGAAATAATATAACTGCAAAGAGTATTCTTATTATTATTGATATTTTATTCATAGGATCAATCCCCATTGTGGATTATTCATGTCAGATATTGTAATAGGACCAAATCTTTTTTTGTGGATTGGTCAAAAGACAATTGTAATAGGCAGAATAAGAAGTCGGCCCCAACAGTTAATTAAGAGACCCAGAAATATAATAAAGGTGGGTTTACCCACCCAGATTGAGAAGTCGGCCCTGCCAGTGAAAAGACACTTCACAGGTGCCAGAACTTGTATAAATAAAGGAGGCTAGTACCTCATTTGAACATAAGTCACTTGCTCAGTTTGAGAGACAAGTTCTAATCTGTTACTGACAAAGGAGAGAGAGAGTGGCACATATCTTGGAGAGGACTTTCTGTTTTAGCATAGAGATCTCTTGGCATTGTATTGGCTATCTATATTAAGGAAGTTTTGTTGGGTTTTCTTCCCCCAGAGGGTTTCCTAGGATAAATGGTGTGTCTCTTGTGAATGTGTATTTCTCAGTGATCTTGTTCTTATGTTGTTGTTATCTATTGAAATGTAAAGAACTATAATAATGGCATAAACATTAACATGGTATCAGAGCCAACCTGAAGGAAGCATATTTCGCAAGAGAAAAACGTCACTGTTGTTGTACCTGCATATTAGGGTTTTTCAAAAGTGAAGTTTTTCAGCTTCAAAACCACCTAGAAAGTTGTGCCCTCCCCCAAGGATCATTTTGTCACCTTTAACACACCTTTTCAGTGGCTGGATCTCTCGGAAAGTGAAACCCTAGTTTCACAAAAGTACCAGAAGTACCAAAAAACCAGTACCAGAAGTACCAGAAGCACCAGTCCATAAATCCGCAGATCAGATTTGAAGGGGAAAAATTTGGATTTTCTCAGATCCAAACACACCAGGCATCTCGCCTCAGCCAAGCGCATCTCCTGGTAAGTTCAGTTTTTTATTTTGAGCACTTTCATTTTTCGGTCATTTTCCTAGCTCCAAGTAAAGATGTCTACAAGCATTAAGCTTGTTGACAAGTTAGAAGGAGTGGAAAACTT
>ML791875.1:77750-99197 GCA_009831015.1 Picea engelmannii
AGGCACATAAAAATACCCGGGGCATTTGATAGTCCAAATGGCACTACCATGAATTCATAACACCCACATCATGTTTTGAATGTTGTCTTGTTGATGTCTTCTTCCTTTATCCTTACTTGATGATAACCTAATCTCAAGTTGATCTTGGAAAAGATTCTTGCATCTTTCAACTGATCAAACAAATCAATAATTTCCTTGATTTGAGCTCTATTGACGATTAGTGATTGATTCTTTCCTTTGGACGTGTGCAACATTTTTCCCAAACCGCCGACCCGCCATTGACCATCAGTTCATTCCCTTGACAATCGATTCACAACATGACACCAAAGTGATTGACCTGATCATCGACCATTGGTCCTTGACAATTTTCATTAGTGAATGAAACTCCTCACCAATTCAGTCGACGTTCGACCATCAACCCATTGATCATCGATCATTTCTCTTTGTAATGTCACTTGATAAATTTTTTTGTGTTTTTGCTATGTTACGTGGTTTAGGAATTAAAGCAAACAATTTGTATGTAATATTGTACAATAGTAAGCAAGTAACTCTAAACTCTCTATTCGTTTCCAAGGGAATGCCACACAAGGATTAAATATTTACTGTTTTTAACAATTCCAAAATGGATGCAATACATAAAAAAAATGCTCACAAATAACACACAACAAGATAAATAACCTGGTATAATTGTGTTATGGGTTGTCCTTCATATATTATGAGAATTAGAAACCCTAAATGGCAATTTTGGTGTAGCATCTCTCCTGAATAACACAGATCTGATATATATGTGTAATGCTATCAAAGTACATGCATGTAGGAAAGGCAATAATTCCCCCATAATCATATATGCAGTGGATTAGCGACTATAATTGGTCCCGAAGAAGAGATGCGGGCTGCCAACAATTGTAAATTTGTATTCTGCAAGATCTTATCATTTTCCCATGTGGCATCCTCTGATTGTAAGTCTTTCCATCTTAGGAGGTACTCTCGAATCACCCTGTTCCTTAACTTCCTCTCCCGTACCTCCAGTACCTCCTCAGGAACCAATACTAGTTGTGCCTCCTTGTCTAATGGAGGAAACTATGCCGAAGTAGTGACATGTTGTTCCAAAGCCTTTTTGAGGCATGAGACATGAAACACAATATGGATTTTTCTTCCATTCGACAACTCCAGCTCATAACCCACCTCGCCAACTTTCTGAATCACCCTGTAAGGTCCATAAGAACGTGGCTTAATATTCTCTGCTCCACTTTTCTTTAGGGAAGACCGTATGTATGGTTGTAGCCTCAAGAATACCAAGTCTCCCACTTCGAAAGTGCGCTCGACCTTGTGCATGTCTGCATATACCTTATATTGATTCTAGGTCGTCTGTAGATTATCCTTGATAGATTTGAGTATGTCATGGCTCCTGGATCTAGTCCTTGTCTTTGGGAGCCTTACTATCCCCAAATGCTAGGTTGACAAAACAAGGAGCATCATAACCATATAATTCTCAGAATGGTGCCATACCAATGGACATATGATAAGTGGTGTTATATCAATGTTCCGCCAAATGTAACCACTTAACCCATGCCTTTTGGTGCCTGGAAACATAGTTGCGTAAGTACCCTTCTAGCCATTTGTTCACAATCTCGGTCTGTCCATTTGTCTAAGGGTGGTAACTAGTGTTGGGAGTCAATTTTGTTCCAGCCAACCTGAACAACTCCTACCAAAATGCACTAAGAAACTTGTTGTCCCTATCATTGAAAATATACCTTGGCAACCCGTGGAGTTTGAGTATCTCCCTGGAAAAAAAAATTGCTACTTATGTTGCCTTATACCCAGAGGATATGGAAAATATATGTGCAAATTTGGTCAATCAATCAACCACTACATATATATAATCTCTTCCTTGGACCTTTGGCAAACCAATGATAAAGTCCATACATATGCTTTCCCACTTATGTTTTGGGATGGGCAGTGGCTATAGTAATCTCGTGGGATGGGTTTGCTCTGACTTGTTCTGCTGACAATTCACACACTCTCTCACATGCTTCAATACATCATCTTTGAGGCCCTTCCAAGTGAACTTGTCCCTGATCTTCTTGTAAGTTTTGAAGTATCTCAGATGCCCTGCCAATGGTGCATCGTGCATAGCCACCATGATCTTCTCCTTTAGTGTAGATTTCATGACTAAGTATATAAGATCTCTGCAGTAGATGATATCATCCACCACTTTGTACTGATCATCCTGTACACGGTGGTCTATCATCTCACAAACAAAAAATTTCTCGAAATATTCCACCAAGAGATGAGATTTCCAGTCAATCAAAATATCTGCAAGTGAAAATACCTCTGGATTTCTGGAGAGAGCATCTGCAACTGCATTCTTCTTTCCCTTAATATACTCAATGTCAAAATCATATGCTTGTGGTTTTCTAACTCATTTATGTTGCCTTTCATTCAAGTCCTTTTGCCCCAAAAAATTCCTCAAGTTGTTGTGGTCTATCTTAACCACAAATTTTCCACCTACCAAGTACTGTCTAAAATTCACTAAGGCATGCATGATGGCGAGCATCTCTTTGTCATAGATGGAGTATATTTTCTCTGACTCCATGTGCTTTCTGCTCTTCTGTTTTATTGGATCCCTCTGTTGCATCAACACTGCTCCTATCCCCTCACTCAATGCATCACACTCAAGCACAAAAGGTTGAGTGAAATCATGAAGTTCTAGAACTGGACAAGTACACACCACCTCCTTCATCTTGACGTCCTTTGGGCATCATCTTTCCATCTGAATTCTCCTGTCTTTATTAGATATATGAGTGGTGCAACCAACTGTGAAAAACCCTTAACAAACTGCACGTAGTAGCTGCAAATCCTGAAGAAACCGTGTAAGTGTGAAATATTTTTGGGCGGTGGCCAATCCAGTATGGCCTAAATATTTTCTCTGTGCACCTGTACCCCCTGAGAACTAACCACATGACCCAAGTATAGGATCTATGTCATACCAAAATCACATGTTGACTCCTTGGAATATAGTGATTGATCTTCCATGATACTCAGAATCTCCTCTAGATGTCTCAAGTGCTCCTCTTATGTCTTGCTATAAATCAAAAGATCATCGAAGAAAACCAATAGAAATTTCCTCAATTATTTTTTGAATATGTGATTCATGCAAGACTAGAAAGTGGTTGGTGCGTTGGTCAACCAAATTGGCATGACCAAAAACTCATAATGTCCATAATGGCATCTGAAAATAGTTTTAGGAATATCCTTCTCTTTGACTCTAATCTGGTGGTACCCCGATCGAAGATCAATATTCAAAAAATACACCGCCTCATGCAATTCATCCAACAACTCATCGATCTTGGGAATTGGGTACTTGTTTTTTACCGTCTTCTCATTCAATTCCCTGTAATCAATGCACATATGCATTGTGTCATCCTTCTTCTTCACCAACACTACAAAATAAACGAATGGACTGGAACTCGGTCTGATGTGTCCCATCTCTAGCAGTTCCTTAATGGCCTTCTCAATCTCATCCTTGAATTTCTTTGGATGTCTATAGGGAGTGGTGATCATTGGTTTGTCTCCCTCCTCCAACTCAATTGTGTGTTCGAATCCTTTGTCGGGTGGTCTCCCCGGAGGTATCTTCCCAAAAACTTGACCATGTCTGCTCAACGTTGTTTGTATGTCTTTATGATACTAATGGTTGTTGTTTGTGTTGATTTTTCAATAAGCTAGGCTTAAGCATGAAGTTCATTCCATTTTATCATTTTACTTAAAGCATAACCAATTATGTTGCTAAATTGGTGAATATGTCTGCAATCTGCTCATGTGTAGGAAGGTACTGCAAGTCTATTATTTTCCTATGCATCATGTCTTTGATATAATGATATTTTATCTTAAGGTGTTTCGATCTTATCATGAAACACTGGGTTCTCAAAGAGCTTTACACACAGCTCTAGTTATCATCATAGGATCCATCTCATGATCAAGTAAATCTGTCAGAAGCTTGTGAAGTTATATTTCTTTACATACTCTTCTTCTATGGTACTCAAGGGAACAGGGTTTTGTTGCCTGCTGCACCAGTAAACCATGGCAAACTTCATGGTAAAACAACAACCAAATGTGCTCTTCCTGTCTGCTGTACTTTTTGTCCATTGTCCATATCCTTGCAAACTGAAGTCTACATTGGAGACATATCACAATCCATATCTAATTGTGCCTCATAGATATCTCAATACATGTTTCATTGCTGTCCAGTGAATCTATCTTGGCTGACTCATGGAATGACTAAGTACATTCACTGCATAGTATGAATCAATTCTGGTGTTAACCATACATCAGTGATACAATCAATTGTGGATCAATATCGTCTGAATCATCACCATTCATTTCCTTCAAATCCATCACCATGTATTTGCATTTTGTCATACTAAACTTCTTTAATATTCCCACTGTATATTTTCCTTGACTCCGAAAAATATCATCGGTCCTCTTTCATACTTCTTGACCCAAGAAGTAGTGCATCATACTCTTATCCATCATCTCGAAATCATAATTCAAAGCTTACTTGTATCCTATTATCACATAAACTTGTCAAATCCTTAGGGGTTTGTGTTTTCTACCTAAGTCTGCATTTTTCCTTTCTCTCCTCCTTTTGCATAGGCCCTAGCTTAAGTTTTTCCTTTTGGCTTGAAGTTTCTCTTCTGTTTGCCTTCATTCGTTTGGGCGATCTGTTTTCCTTGATTGTCTTACCTAAGAAGTCTTCGCCCTAAGATTTTCTGTTTTATTTTAACGTTGATCACCTCCGCCTCCACCTCTACCGTCGATCCTTTTTCTCTCCCTAGCCCTCAGCCAGTCATCCAAGTATTTGTTTACAGAAGCCACAACTGTAAGCACAAACACAACACTTAGAGCGATCTGATATGGACTCAAATCAAGCGAGCGAGCAAGATCAACTTTCAACGGTGGAGATGCACCAGGCATATCGGATCGATGACCATCGAGTGATCGGGATCATAGAGTTACACGAAGTATAACGTCTGACATAGTTATGAAATCCTGAGTCCCATCCTAGTCGTTGATCTTGGGAAGGACACGTGGCGCAAGATTAACATTTTGTTGGCTCGCATAATGGAGAAGTCAAAGAGCAGAGTCATGAGGACTCGGGAAACACCAAGTCGTGAAATGATATGGGTCGCCTATTTCAGAAGGACACGTGGCCCAGGATCAACATGGAGAAAGTCATTTCGGAAAAGCTCGAGTGAGAAATGCCGATGGACCGAGGACCCGAAATACCGATATTCATCTGGGTTGTCTGATCAAAGGGGACGCGTGGCGCCTAATCCAAGAGATCGTGATTTCGCGACTTGGAGGTTTGAGCATGGAGAACAATGTGAGCTCGCGAAACGCGAAATCGCGATGCGCCTGGTAGTTGGGCCCACGACCACAACCCGTGGTCATTTGGAAGCAGGGCGATAAAGAAAGGGAAAGCACCTGTCGAGAAATGGGCGATTGAGACTGTTTAAGGAAATGATTGTGGCCGTCAAATGCAAAGTAGGTCCAACCGTCGATCTAGATGAGTCGTTTCGCGAGATTGAGCATCAGAATATTTGAAATCAAGGGGAGTGAAGACTCTCAAAATTTCATGTGGGATATGCGTAGGGTCATGGCCCGAGGTCGCGTGGAGCGATGGATAAGAGCGACACCAAGGGTCGAAAGCGCTCGTCTTGGCCTCATCAGAATATCTGTGTGGTTTCTAGGCGTTGGGCTTGACTCAGAAGAATCGTAAGCTTCTCCTAGAGCATTCATGGGTGTCAGGCTCCGTCCCAATCCCAATGAAAGTAGTTAATGGAAACTGGGGAGGTTGTTCAAACCTCATCTCACCCCATAAATGGAAAGCATGGAAGAGTTGGCCATGGAGGCAGACTGTCAGTCGAAAGTTCCCCTATAAACGAATTCTCCTGCAAAGCCCATATTGATATGAGATCGTGTCTGACAAAAGAATGCAAGTGCGGACTGACAGAATAAGGTGCATACACAAAGCTTTGAATGTAGGAGCCAGGTCACACTCCTGGTGGTGGCAGGTTGTTCTGAGTATAAATACTCAGTTTTGATATTTTGTTAGGGTCAATGGTAGACCAAGGCTCTCGTATTGTAAAGTTTTAATGAAGCCTCTGGTTCTCTGGTTATGTGTAGCCATTTGAGACTTCTTGTTTAATGACAGTTAGCTTTCTTATCATCTCTTTTGTTTCTGATATTGAATATTCGGGCATGGGCGATCCAATCGAGTTGTTGTGACTGTGTTGTAATGTATGTTTGATTGCAATATTGTTATGACGTTTTCAGTTTCCTGAAGTTTTGGGTTCAAGAGGATATTGTATTCAAATCTTTTCCTCCTTAGGCTGCTGGAAGACCCGATGTCCATAGTTGACGTCTGCATTTCCTCACCAGTTATTCCCCCTACTCTCCCTTTACTAAAACTTACTAAATGAAGTTAAATCAAAACCTCACTTGCTCATGCATTGCCTGGTCCAGATTTCTGAGTTAAAGCGATATTTTCTTGAGTCTGCGTCCATTTGACCTCCTTAAATTTATTCTTTGTGACATACAAACTGATGGGTACTGGGCTTACCTCTGATGCAATCCAGAGGTGACTTCTAGTGCTAAAATTTTTGGTGTCGTTGTTGGGAAATAATTGAAGATTTTCCCTGGGATAGAACGACAAAGCTTACTGATTATGAAGGTGCATCTGAACTCAGTACCAATGAAGATTGCAACCTGCACCTGGCGACTCCACTGTTTGGCGAATGCACTGTTTTAGCTGGCTTCGAAAGGCAAACACATGAGGTATCACCCACAACTGCCTCTAGCCATGCCTGGAGCTGACCCAGAAAGAATTATCAGAAAAGGAAAGACCCCTCAAGAAGGTACTTCAACTACCGAACCAAGTGATTCTGGTAATTTCCATCATCCTCCCTCTGAAACTCCATTAGTTTCTTCTCATACTCCTATTATATCTTTTGTTGGAGTTTCTAGAGCCTTGAATTTTGAGATTTTTCCTGCTATTTTCTCCTCCCCTGGCCTCGGTTTGGAAGGATAAAGTTTTGACACTCTCGTCTCCCCTGAAGTTGTTCCCTGGCTCAGACCCAGGACCTTAGGATACTTTCCCACTCCGGGTTTTACTATCCCTTCCCCTATAAGATTCGTCGTAAAAGAAGCCTCCTTTCTTGCCAACTCGGCTACCTTTTTCCCCGAAAGTACATTTCCAGTCTCACCTATCTGAATTTCGTCTCCACCTGCTTCTCCTCATGTTCACACCCCAATGGTAGGAGAAAATCCCCCCAGAACCAGAATGGAAGCTATAATATCTTCTAGGTATGCCCCTCTTGTTCTGCCTTAGCCTCTGATGCCATCCCAGTGGATGGCTACCTTAATCAGTTGCCTAAGTTCACAGGAGAGGGAAACATAACTGCAGAAGCACATCCTGAAGCCTTTTATAGTTTTACAGATAATCACGTCATAGAGAATGAAGATGCATGGATGAGGATATTTGTTCATAGCCTCGATGGTGAAGCTAGGAAGTGGTTCAGGGCCTTGCTCCCTGGATCTATTGGCAGGATTGAAGCCTTAGATGAAGTCTTCTAAAAGGATTGGGGAGACAAGAAGGATCTCCTGTACTATATTATAGATTTTGGGGCCTAATAAAATGTATAATAAAATTCCCACTGAAGTCAAGCCTACAGAAACCTCTGCAAAGATTACTTATGCTAGCGCTTTCAATCTAGACTTTTGTCTCATGCTAAGAGAAAGAAGAGCTACTTCATTGGCTCATATGAAAGATGCAGCCCTTGAAGTAGAGTCTAATATATTTGCAGTTGATAAACTCAGGAGCAAGGCTAACAAAGACAAAAGAAGAGGGAGCTCTGAAGTCTCAACCTCTGGTTCCTCTACTGCCCATCCTAAGGTTGATGAACTTACTAAATTAGTAAAATCTATGTCTGATGAGATGAAGAAGTGGAAGCCTAAAGGAAGACAGAACTATAGAAATCCACAAAATGTTGATAACAAAGGTAACTTCAGGAGACCTAACAACGCTCCTCAAATTCTTCCAAGAGAGTAGAAGAAAAGAGATAGAAATGATCAGAACATCCAGACCCCTCTCCAAAATAATCTTGTTACAGATGATGAAAGTGAGGATGAGGGCTTTGATCCTAAAATCCACTGTCTTGGAGACACCTCCTCCTTTCCTCATTTGAATCAATCTGTATACGAGGAATATCTCATGGATAGCCAACTTAATGAGTTGAGTAAGGAAGACAAGGCCAACAACAGCCTAAACATATATAATCTGAGGTCCAAGAAGAAAGAAGGAAAGCTCGATGTTCCTGACCAGCCTACCAAAGCAGAGAATCCTACTAAAGATATAGTAGACAACAATAGAGGTAAGAAGGTGCAAGCACCCTCTCCAGTAATTAATGTTCCTATTCCCGAAGTGAAGGAGATCCTGAAGCGACCATGAAATCCAAAAACTTAGAATCCCTATACCCCTTTCGGAACTGGTCAAGCATGAATATTTTGAAAGGAGCCTCTCTAAACTATTGCAGTCTGAACCTACATCTCATCCCACAGATTCAATCAATTTGCAAGATGAAAAACCAACTGTCATATTAGGACCTTTGGTAGAATATAAAGATGATTCATCCCCTCCCTTCTACACTTCATTGAACATCCATGATAAGGTGCTGCATAATTGCTTAATGGATTCAGGAGCATCCCATAATCTTATGCCTAAGGTTGTCATGGAAGAACTTGGGTTGGAAGTCACAAAAACCTACCATGACCTGTATTCTTTCGATTCCAGGAATGTGAAGTTCCTTGGAGTTATTAAAGACTTGTCCGTGTCCCTGTTCCAACTGTTGATGAAGAGCATAGTCATGGATATCGTAGTGGCCAATGTTCCCCCTAAGTTCAGAATGCTCCTATCTAGATCTTCGATAAAGAGATTGGGGGGGACCTTGCATATGGACCTTTTATACGCCACCATTCTTGTGTTCGGGGGTGAACAAAGGAGACTTTACAGAGAAGCTCAGTTGGCATAAATTATTAGTGATGAAGCAAACCCCACGAACCATCCTATTTTTACTCTTGACACAGACTTGGGAGCTAGTTTGTTGCAACTCACCAACGCTCCTGAACCCCCTCTTGAAATCAGAAAGCAGCCCCTTACTCTCTCTAAAGTTTCTCCTTCGATTACCTCTATTTGGAAGATGTTCTTCGATGGAGCCTTTTATAGAGAAGGTGTTGGTGTTGGAGTAGTCCTTGTTTTAACTGTTCAGGAAATTATATCTCTGTCCTATAAGTTAGAATTTGAAACTACCAATAATGTGGCAGAATATGAAGCTCTTGTTTTGGGTTTAAGGGCTGCCAAAGACATGGGAATTGAAGAGATATCAATGTTTGGGGATGCTGAGTTGATTGTCCAGCAAATCAGAAATATTTATAAGGCGAAGCACCCTCGGCTCAGGAGTTATAGAAATGAAGTGTGGGACCTAGTTGACCGCTTTTTCTTGGCCTTCAACATTTCATTTGTTCCCAGAGAAGAAAACATCATGGTTGATTCTCTAATTGTTTCATCAAGCAATTTCAGAATCCCTCTGCCACCTAAACTCAAGTATGATATAGAAGTGAAATATAGACCCTCCATACCTAACAACATTAAGCATTGGAAAGTGTTTGAGGATAATCTTGAGATCAAAATATTCCTAGAAACTGTTGGTAAGTTTTCTACATTGCCGATTGATCAAGATCTTGACTCTGAAATAGATCCTCACTCTTATGTTTTTTGGAACAAAATTTTTGATCATCATATTGTTCAATTGCCAAGCAATCACATCCCAAAGGGACTAGTTCCTTTTGAAATATTATTTGATAGAAATGATGTGGCAGTAAAGGGAAAGATTTCAAACGAGGATGTTGACGTAGATGAGTGCAATATTGGCACAGAGATGAAACCAAATTTTGTCAAGTTGTCGAGCAACTTGTCAAGGGAGAAAAGGGCCAAGTATGCTAAGTTATTAAGAGAATTTTCTAATGTGTTTGCCTGGACCTATGAAGACCTCAGAACATATGACACCAACTTTATTGAGAAAAAGATTCCATTGAAGGAGGAGACCAAACCATTTAGGCAGAAATTAAGACAAATAAATCCTATGCTATTGCCTATTATGGAAAGTGAGGTAAAGAAGCTATTAGATGCCCAAATCATTGTCCCTTTGAGATATTCTGAATGGGTGGCTAACTTGGTCCCAGTAAGGAAGAAGAATGGAGAAATCAGACTCTATGTCGATTTGAGGAATGTGAATAGAAGCTCTAAGAAGGACAATTACCCTTTTCCAAAGATGGAACACATATTGTAGAGGGTAACATGTGAATCCATGATTTCCATGATTGATGGCTTTTCTAGCTACAATCAGATCTCTGTCCTGCCTGAAGACCGAGAAAGGACAACTTTCACCACTCCTTAGGGCACATTCATGTATGCCAAAATGCCTTTTGGATTGATAAACGCAGGAGAAACCTTCCAACGAGCCATGGACATTGCCTTCATTGGAGAAAGAGACAAATTTGTGGTCATCTATCTGGATGACATAATAGTCTTCTCCAAATATGATAAAGAACATTGTCAACATCTGAGGATGTTTTTCTCGAAATGCAGAAGGTTTGGTCTCTCCCTAAATCCCAAGAAGTCTTTATTTGCCATGCAGGAAGGGAAATTGTTGGGACACATTGTATCAGTTGAGGGGGTCAGGTTTGATTCAAGCAGGGTAGAAGCTATTCAAGCCTTATCACTTCCCAGATCCAATAAAGAAGTTCAGTCCTTTCTGGGCAAAATCAATTTTCTGAGAAGGTTTGTTTCAAATTTAGCTGAATTGGTGAAGCATATCACAACCATGCTCAGAAAGGGGAATGAAGTGAAATGGACTGCTGAGCCCAGAGAATCCTTCAACCAAATCAAGAAGGCACTAACTGAAGCACCTGTGCTAATCAATCCTGATTATTTGAAGGATTTTTTGATTTTTTTCCTTTGATTCATTTGATACAGTGGTAGCCGTTTTACTACAAAATAATGATGCAGGGTTGGAGCAACCTATTTCTTTTTTCAGCAGAGCACTGAGAGATGCAGAATTCAAATACGACATCATGGAGAAGAAGACCTATGCCTTGGTAAAGGCTCTCAAAGCTTTCAGAGTCTATATTCTGCATTCAAAAATCATTGCATATGTTCCTTCAGCTTCTGTGAAGGATATGCTCATTCAGCCTGACTTAGATGGAAGAAGGAGCAAGTGGATTGCCAAAATTCTTGAATTCGATCTGGAGATAAAGCCCACCAAACTAGTTAAAGGCCAAGGTTTACCCAAGCTGTTGGCTCAATCTAATTGTAAATCTTTGGGGGTTAACTTCATCAAGACTTGCTCAGAAAATCAACAAGCTGATTTGTTTGATAAAAGTTCTCAGGACAACCCTCCGTTGGCAGAATGCACCTGGTACAAAGACATTATATATTTCCTGCAAGAGTTAAAGCCCCCCGATGGTATGGAAAAAAGCAAGGCAAGGGATTTAAAGTTCAAAGCAATTAAATATTTCCTTATTGACTAGGTCCTGTATTGGAAAGACCCTATAGGTGTTCTTCTGATATGTTTAGACCCACAGGAGGCCCAAAAGATCATGTTCGATTTTCATGACAGCCTGTGTGGGGGACATCATTTCTGGAGAACCACAACCTACAAAATTCTCAGGGTTGGGTGCTTCTGGCCTAATCTGTTCACCGATGTTTGTGCAAAGATCAGGGCTTGTATCAAATGTCAAAAATTCATTGGGAAGCAACAACTCAAGTCTCTTCCATTGAAGCTTGTGGTAGCTTCAGGACCCTTTCAGTAGTGGGGCCTAGACTTTATTGGGGAGATTAATCCTCCTTCAAGAGGTCAACATAGATGGATCTTGACTGCCACCGATTACTTCACCAAATGGATAGAATCTATCCTCACAAGGAGTGTTTCTCACAAAGTAATCGCTGGTTTTCTTTAAGATATTATAACAAGGTTTGGTTGTCTGAATAGAATCATCATTGATAACGCTGCATTTTTCAAAGCTGAACCATTGATCAAGTTTTGTAAGCAGTTTGGAATTGCATTGATCCACTCTACCCCCTATTACCGCCAAGGAAATGGATTGGCAGAGTCCTCTAACAAGAGCCTTATAAAGATCATTAAAAGACTGCTAGAGGACAACAAGAAAGCATGGGATTCAAAGCTCAAGTTTGCTCTATGGATTGATAGAGTGACAATAAAGAGGTCCCTGGGCATCTCTCCTTTCCAACTTGTATACGAGACTGAAGCAATTTTTCCTTCTTAGCTTTCCCTGCCTGTGACAAAAATTTTCCTGGACTGCCACAAAGAACCTGACGATATGATCAGAATAATTCATCAACTGGTGGAAGTCCAATAGACTAGAGAGCATGTGATGGATAGAGCACATGACCGTCAGCAGAAAATAAAGCAAGCCTTTGAAAAGAAAAGCAGTAAGGATGATTTCTAGCTAGGGGATATAGTACTCAAATGGGATGCACCTAGACAGGACAAGGGAAAGCATGGTAAACTTGAAGCCCTTTGGATTAGACCCTTCAAAATTTCTGAGACACTTTCAAATAATACTTACAGGTTGCAGAATTTGTAGGGTGACAGAGTTTTTGGTGGCCCTATAAATGGGCACTTCCTGAAAAGGTTTTTTGTTTAAAGCCGTCGTCGGCATCCCACCATTCTAAATATCGTTCCTGTTTTATGTTGGTTTTTTTTATTGTTAACATGAGACTCCATAACTCAAAGCTAAGGCACTAGAACTGCTTGTTCTTGGCATCTCGCAGGGAGCATGCCATCCCCTGTGGAGCCAAATATTATCACATAAACTTGTCAAATCCTTAGGGGATTGTGTTTTCTACCTAAGTTTGTATTTTGCCTGTCTCTCCTCCTTTTACACATACCCTAGCTTAAGTTTTTCCTTTCGGCTTGAAGTTTCTCTTATGTTTGCCTTCATCCATTTGAGCGACCTATTTTCCTTGATTGTTTTACCTAAGAAGTCTCGGCCCTAAGATTTTCTGTTTTATTTTAAGGTTCATCACCTCCCCCTCCACCTCTGTCGTCGATCCTTTTGCTCTCCCTAGCCCTCATCCAGTCATCCAAGTATTTGTTTACAGAAGCCACAACCATAATCACAAGCGCATCATTTAGAGTGGTCTGATATGGACTCAAATCAAGTGAGCGAGAAAGATCAACTTTCAACGGTGGAGATCCACCAGGCAGATCGGATCGACGACCATCGGGTGATTGAGATTATAGAGTTACACGAAGTATAGCATTAGACGAAGTTCTGAAATCGCGAGGCCCAACGTAGCCGTTGATCTTGGGAAGGACACGTGGTGCAATATTAACATTTCGTTGGCTCTCATAGTGGAGAAGTCAAAGGGCAGAGTCATGAGGACTCGCAAAACGCGAAGTCGCGAAATAATCTGGGCCATTTATTTCAGAAGGACACATGGTGCAGGATCAACATGGAGAAATTCATTTCAGAAAATCTTAAGTGAGAAATGCCAATGGCACGAGGACCCAAAATACCGATATTGATCTGGGTCATCCGATCAAAGGGGATGCATTGCACCTGATCCAAGAGATCGTGATTTTGCGACTCAAAGGTTTGAGCATGGAGCACAACGTGAGCTCACGAAACGTGAAATCATGACGCGCCTGGGAGTTGGGCCCACGATCACAACCCGCGGTCATATGGAAGCAGGGCCATAAAGAAAGGGAAAGCACCTGTCGAGCAATGGGCGACTGAGATTGATTAAGGAAATGATTGTGGCCGTCAAATCCAAAGTAGGTCCAACCGTCGATCTAGATGACTTGTTTCACAGGATCGAGCATCGAAATATTTGAAATCAAGGGGAGTGAAGACTCTCAAAATGCGAGATCCCAAAATTTCATGTGGGATATGTGTAGGTTCATGGCCCGAGGTCGCATGGAGTGATGAATAGGAGTTGCGCCAAGGGCCGAAAGTGCTCGTCTTGTTCTCAACAGAAGATCTACGTGGTTTCGAGGCCCTGGGCTTGAATTAGAAGAATCATAAGCTTCTCTTGGAGCATTTATGGGTGTCAGGCTCCATCTCGATCCCAATGAAAGTAGTTAATGAAAATGGGGGAGGTTGTTAAAACCTTGTCTCACCCCATAAATGGAAAGCATGGAAGATCTGGCCGTGGAGGCAGACTGTTAGCCGAAAGTTCCCCTGTCAACGAATTCTCGTGCAAAGCCCATATTGATTTGAGATCACGTCTGACAGAAGAATGCAAGTGCAGACTGAAAGAAGAAGGTGCATACACAAAGCTTTGAATGTAGTATCCAGGTCACACTTCTGGTGGTGGCAGGTTGTTCTGAGTATAAATACTCAGTTTTGATATTTGTTTATGGTCGATGGTAGAGCAAGGCTCCCGTATTGTAGAGTTTTGATGAAGCCTCTGGTTCTCTGGTTATGTGTTGTCGTTTGAGACTTCTTGTTTAATATCAGTGAGCTTTCTTATCATCTCTTTTTCTTATGATATTGAAGACTCGGGCATGGGCGATCTAGTCGAGTTTTTATGACTATGTTGTAAGGTATGTTTGATTGCAATATTGTTATGACATTTTTAGTTTCCTGATGTTTTGGGTTCAAGAGGATCTTGCATTCAAAGCTTTTCCTCCTTAGGCTGTTGGAAGACCCGATCTCCATAGTTGACCTCTAAATTTCCTCACCAGTTATTCCCCCTACTCACCCTTTACCACAACTTACTGAATGAAGTCAAATCAAGACCTCACTTGCTCATGCATTTCCTGGCCCGGATTTCCGAGTTAAAGCGATATTTTTCTTGAGTCTGCATCCATTTGACCTCCTTAAATTTATTCGCTGTGACATACAAATTGATGGGTACTGGGCTTACCTTTGCTGCAATCCAGATGTGACTTCTAGTGCTAACATATCCAACATCAAGGCTTCCTGAATAAGTCATCAAAATCAGTCTCTCATCACCAACACTGTAATAATATAGGGTTTGATCAACAATACTCTTGCTGAAACCCAAACTCATCAAGAATCTTTCCATCTGATATAGTTTCCAACTCATGGATGGTAGTACGGATGGAAGTGTATCAGGCTTACTGGATCAAGTGTCTCATGATAGACAACTCCCTTTGATTGTGAGAATCCTTTGGCTATAGATCTCAATTTTGTATTTCTCGACACTTCCATCAACTGCATGTTTGATCTTATAGATCTACTTGGAAGTTACCACAGACTTCCCTTCTGGTCTTTGAACAATATCTTGAACATTATTATTTTAAGATATACTGGTATTCTTTTGTTATGACATCTTTCCATACATGTTCTCCTGTTGCTTCTCTAAGACAAGGAGGCTTAAAATCAATGAGATGGCTCATGGTTGAAGGATAGCTTGAAAATCTCTTTTGCTTTCTCGGGATGTGCCTTGAGGGGATTGTATGTTCGTCTGCCTCCTGCAAAGTGAGCCTAGGTAGACCTTTTATTCCCTACTGCAATATCTATGGACATATCAACTGGAGCAACTAGATCAGCTGGAATAATGTATGTTTCCCTCTAAAATGCTAAAGGGGGAGAAGGAATTGTCTCACTGTCAATATCCATATGACATTCTTTGGATCTTTGAAAGGCTATCTCCTCTTCAAGGAAAACATATCTGCTTATCTCAATCTTTCTCTGACCAGGGATGTAGATCTGGAATGTCTTCAATGATTCATTGTTTATCCCATAAATGTGGCCTTTCTCCCTGAAGGGTCTAGCTTGGAATTCTTCTTTTTGGGTACATGAAAAGACATTAGGCACCCAAATATCCTGAAGTGTTCAATCTCTGGCTTAACTATGGTGATGTTTTGGGAGTTATGTTTTTCAAAGTCTGGTGAAGACTCTTTTTCTAAACATATACTATGTCATGCATGCTTTTGCCCATGGAATCATAGAAATATTCCGATCATGCATTATTTCATTGGTTGTCTCAAAGATGGTTCTATTCTTCCTCTTTCTCAACTAGTTTTGACTCCCTCTAAGTCAAGTGACTCCCTCTAAAGGATAATCATCTTCCTTTGTTCTTAATCTGTCTCGAACAAGAAAATAAGAGGAACCAAAAGAAGAATATCTCCTAAAGGAGAATAATGAGTACATCTCTAGAATGAGAACAATTTAAGTATTGTTGTCACAACTACAACACCTACTTGTAATGTAGCAAACTTTAGAAATATAGGTTAGAGGAATGAAAAATAAAACAATCAAACCTGGAGTCTTCACTTCCAGTGTGTTGTTCTTCTAAATGCACTGAGATCCCTCTGGATCCAAGACTTCAAAAAAAGGTTCCTTCGTCCTGCAATTACCCTCATGACAATGATACAAATAATATATATATAAGTGCATACTTGAGGGTGCTAATATGATTTCTCCAATGGCACATGGTCGATCTCTGTCCTCTGACATCTTCATGAAGGAGGTATGTCATAGTGACACCGTTTTGTATTTCCCACAATAAGTCTTCCTTTGAAGTCTTGTCTTCCAGGAACTTGAAGTTGTTTGATCCATCAAGCTTATCTTCCATCATAGTTTTGTTCATCATAATTTTATATTCTTCACAACCCTTTGTTAACTAGGCTAGAAAACCTAACGCCTAAGCTAGGCTAGCAATTTTAGGTTTTTTTGGACTTATGAAGGCCAACAATAAGCCTTTGAAAGATAAGAGAACATTGGTGAGCTGAAGATCTCCTTCAATGAGTTACAAAAACTCTAATACTGAAATTTCTGCAGAAATTAGTGAAACCCTAGGGCCAAAATTTTAAAATGCTCGGAATTTCAATCTGAAGCTTTCTATAGGTGAACTAAAGGAGGCCGTACACTCCTATGGTATTTTTATCCCCAATGTCCAAGTACCAAGTGCTGAAACCTATTAGAAAGGTAGGTCATATGGAATTTCTGGAAACCCTAGGAGGGTCGTACGGTTTTGCAGGAGAGAGAAGATGGCTGAAAATTGCTTGTGCAATGGGTTCTTCAAGACCTATGCTCTGATACCGTGTTGATTTTTCAATAAGCTAGGGTTAAGCATGAAGTTCATTCCATTTTAGCATTTTACTTAAACCATAACCAATTATGTTGCAACAACCAAGATCACAAGAGAAAACACCATGCACAAGTACACAACAAGTATCCTAGGAAACCCTTCTCAACAAGGGAAGAAAACCCAACCAATCCTTTACTATATTCTTTAAGAGAAATACCTTCACCACCAAGAAAAACTAGCACACAAAAGGGTGCTCACAAACCCTAAAAGACTAACGCCCAAGATAGGTGCGCACTATTCCCAAGTAGATGTAATTGTTGAATTTTCCAAACACACACAAAAGATATGATTCCTCAATGGGGAATTTACCTTTACTTATATTAGACTTGACCTGTCAATAGAAGTGTCTATTGTCACAACAGGGCCAACCTCTCTATCTCATAATATAATTAATATTAACCAGATTAATTATCTTTTACATTAATTATCAATTACATTAAGGTGGGGCCGACCTGTACCCCTTAAATTACAATTTGGGTTACAGGCAAGTCTGACTCTTGAAAAATATATCAAGGGATCTCATACAGCCACTAGTGTTGAGCCACTATGGGCACATCCATAGTTATGTCCATATCTCTGGCTCACTGCATTACACAAAAGAACCACTAACTCACTAGTGCTCAACCACTAGGATCACGTTCACCTGTGCTCATCCACAGGCACATCGACTCAACAAATCTTCTTTCCCACTGCATTACACATGAGAGTCATCTAAATTTTCTCATCAACTCTCTGCTCATAGGAGGCTAATACACCATCTTCATTTTTGTCTCTTGACGTTGCACCCAACACTTTGGGATTTCACATGTTCACCTTGTGCTTAGCCACATGGACATTCAACTCTACAGATCTCATTTCTCACTGCGTTACACAAGAGAATCATCTGGAGTTCTTCTCAACTCTCTGCAAGGAGGAGACCATCTCTACGTCCCAGCTCCGTCTCAGATAGGAACCACACACCCCTCTCAGGGGCTCTCTCTTAGGTTTGCGTCTTGGAGAATGTCTCACGTAGCTGTAATCATCAACAGTCTAAAGGTTTCTCAGTAGTGATCAAACACTCTGTTGCATAAGTGAAATCCCCATGTATGAAAATACCCTCCATCCATTCAGCTGAGAGGATCCTGGAAGCATAATTTGACATGCCCCTCAAAACTACCTTCCTACCATCTGTTGCTGTGAACTCCAACTCCATATCTTGGTAGTCCAATGAGTACTTTCCAATGGAAACAAGCCATTGGACCCCCAATATGACATTGTTGTCTTGCAACTCTACTTCATAGAATTCATCAGTGACTTTGTAGTTACCCATAACTACGTGTGATTGTAGTATCTTCTGTGTGAAAGGCATAATACGCCCACCAACTACCACTCAAAATACACCGTAGGAATGCCTCTTTTAGCCAACTAGGCTGAGTCGATAAAGTTGTGGGTTTCCCCACCATCAATCAGTATTGTGACTTGTTGGCCCTGTACTACTCCACGTATCTTGAAGGTGTGAAATATGGGAACAATTGATAGAGTAACAATGGCTCCACTCTTGAACCCCTCATGCAGATGCTCATCAACTGACTTGTCCTGCTCATTGTGTTGTACCTTCTCTACCCCCTCCTCTTCCTCATTATCTGCAAGCACCTCTATATAATGTGCCTTTCCCTTGTCCATACACCCGTTCCCAGGTTTCCGATGGTCCTTATAGTTGAAGCCAAGTTTCTTTCTTATCAATTCATTATGAGTTGCTTCATCCATGTTCTCCTTACTCGTTCCCTCTTTCTGAAAGGGTTTGTTATCTTTATTCTTATGGGGAATGAATGGTTTGGACAATTTTTTTGTCTTTGGGACGGTGTCCTCCATGTCCTGTGTCTTGATAATAACATCTTGTAGTGTCTCAGGTTTGAAGGATTTTACCCAACCACACAGTGGCTCAGATAAACCCTCCGTGAGCAACATCACTAATCTCTGCTCAGATATGTCTAACACTGTGAATGCAAGCCTCTGAAACTCAGTGATGTAAGCATCCGACGTCCCAACCTGTTTGAGTTGTGCCAACTCCATGAAGTGTATCTCTGGATCCTTTCTGTCAAACCTCTTCACCAACTTTTGTGTGAAGTCTAGATAAGAGGTGATGTTGGCATGTCCCAGAGTGACCAATCCATGGTACCACCACTCATGGGCTTCCTTGTCTAGATGTAAGGTAGTGAATTCAATCACTTCTGCCTCGAACATTGTGTTAAGTTGGAAGTAGGTGTCCAAATTTTGAACCCATGCTCTGGCTGTGGATTTGCTCGAACCATCAAAGGAGGGAATGGTGAGATTCCCAATCTTCCTCATGAGATCAATCCTCTGTTGACCCCTGTTAATCTCCATTTCCCTGTTCATGTACTTGATATTACAGTAGTCTTGTAGTGACATGGCCACCTGGAAATCCTCACCCATAGCCTAATACTCCCTCCAATCATCATCAAAGGTCTCACCTTGACCTTGTTGCCCTTGATTCTCTGATTGCTGGTTCCCGAAGAATTGAGGGATAAGAGGCTTGAGAATTAGTCTACCAATGGTACTGGTGCCAACTTGTGTGAGAATAAGATTTTTATTTCCCTCTTCATGGTTTCCATTATTTCCATTGAGACCCCCTGGACCATTGTTGTCCCCATGGTGTCCATTAGTGCCTCCATTACCATTTTTACCCCCATGGTTTTGGTTTGCCTGAGTAGTAGCAATCAACTGTGTCAATCGTTCTACCAAATGTTGGTTCCCATTAGCTAAACCCTCTACAATTTGTAAAGTTCTGTCTTCATTATTACCCCCCATGACTTCTTCTTCTTCTGCATCTAATTGGTTTTCTTCTACTATTTCTTCTTGGTGAAATATTTTTTCTGCCCCTCACTGCCTCCTACTTTTGTAGGTGATATACCTTTCTTCATCTCCTTGATTCATGAATTTGGTAGGACTGAGGCTTTGATACCAATTTAATTTCACTTGTTAATTTTTTTTTGTTTTTTTCCAAGTTATGTGGTTTAGGAATTATAGCAAATAGTTTGTATGTAATACTGTACAACAACATGCAAGTAACTCCAAATTCTCTATTTGTTTCCAAGGGAATGCCACACAAGGATTAAATATTTATTGTTTTTAACAATTACAAAATGGCTGCAATACATAATAAAATGCTCACAAATAACACACAACAAGATAAATAACCTGGTATAATTGTGCTATGGGTTATCCTTCATATACAATGAGAAGTAGAAACCATAAATGACAATGCTAGTGTAGTAACTCTCCTGAATAACACATATATGATATATATGTGTAATGTTATCAAAGTACATGCATGTAGGAAAGGGAATAACGCCCAAAAAATTGGATATGCAGTGGATCAACTATAAGATATAAATCATTCTCAATTACAGACTTAATGCACAACAATTAAAACTCATAAGTACAACACATAAACAACTAAAACACTTATCTTTTAATTTTGTTGTGGAACCAACCGCTTGTGACAGATGTTCCACCCAACCACAGATTCGCTTTCCAAATCTCAACAAAAAATCACCCACAAGCTAGGGCTAGCAATCCACAAAAGAGGGTGGTCTCTCACTGTCCACTCCTAGCTCATAAATCCCACAACCCACATATAATCTATTACAATTGTCCTAAATTTTCCACCAAATATCTTCCTCTTGACCAACCCAAACAAAGGAATGTAACCCTTCACTGATATCAGTCCCTTGGGTGTCCCATTCATTTACCAAGGTCCCTATGGCACAAGTAACCGAGAATATCTCTGGTGGGAACTCAAGGGAACTCACTGCTAGGAAAACTACCAGCAACAACAACAAACACTTGTTGTTACAATGCAATTGACACTAGAGTTCACTCTTCAGGACCGACAAACCGGCTCTCAGGTACTCTACTCCAAATAAGCTCCAGAATTCGCTCCAAATTCACCCTCTATGGCTGCTCCAGATCCAAGCTCTCTTTCCTTCTTTCTACTTGTTGTTCATGCACAAAAACTCAATGTGTAAAAACTGCTATCACAACCCATACAAATTTACTCCCTTTGCCTTTCCTTTCTTGACTCACACACTTCCCCAAGCTAATTGTACTCAAACCCCATGCTCCCAATAACTATGGGACGTGACTTCTCACACCCACCCTCTTACATGCATTCAATGATTGGCTCTGGGAGCACTCAGTAAAAAACTAGAGTTTAATACACAATTATAATAAAATTCGGGAAT
>ML791875.1:120216-150959 GCA_009831015.1 Picea engelmannii
TTTTTTTATTTATGGTGACCTTATTCAACTGTCTGAAATCAATACATAGCCTTAAGGTTCCATCTTTATTTTTCACAAAAAAAATTGGGGCTCCCTAAGGTGATACACTTGGGCGTATATACCCCTTCCTTAACAACTCTTCAAGCTGCATCTGCAACTCTTTCAACTCTAGTGTACCCATTATGTAAGGTGTCTTGAAAATTGGAGTAACTCCTGGTATTAAATCAATAGAAAAATCAATGTCCCTCTTTGGTGGCAGTCTTTGGATTTCTTTAAAAACATATTCAAAATCCCTCAAGACCGGATGGTCTTCAATGCTTGCCACTTTATCTTTCATTGCCTCTTCCATATGGGTTGCAAAAATCTAACATCCCATCTTGAAAATATTTTTCAAATCCATAGCTAAAATCTCTCTAACAGCTACAACTCTTGGAATTATTTGAACCTTGCCTTGATTCCCTTCTTCATTGAGACATGTGATTGTCTTGTTATAACAGTCTAGGATAGCATGGTGTTTTTACAACCAATCCATTCCAATTAGACAATCATATGAATCCAATGGTATAATGTTCACATCTACCTTTGTATTGAGTCCATTCATGTCTATCTGACAATATTTAACCAACTCATTGACCTTCCTCTTAGCCCCTGTAGCTTAATGAAATAACATATATTTCTTATACTTTTTACTTTGCAAATGAAATCTTTCAAAATTTTTAGAATTTATGTAACTATGGTTAGCTCCAGAATCAATTAAAATTGCTATGGGTTGGTTGTCAATCTTACCTTCCACTTCAATCATGGGGGATTGATATTCCACTTGCTTGTTGTCCAAGGTTGCATAAATCATTGGCATGTTTCCTCACATGTATCCCACTATTTTAGCTTCCTTAATGTTGTGTACAATCCTCATCCTTTCTCCTTTGTGAGGGAAGTCCCTATATAAGTGTTTTCCTTCTCATCCCCAACATTGTACAAGTTGTTGCCTTGGCCTTTTCCCAAATGAATCTATAGTCTTATGCTCATTTTGGGATAAATGACCTTGTTTATTTGCTTGGGAATTGTTTTTTGAAAAAGGGTGGCTTAAAATCTTTATGTCTTTGGTCCTTTTCCCTTTCATCTTGTCATTCCAATCTTTTTGGAAAATTGGCCTTCCTTTACTTTGCTCTCCTTATGGCTTCCTCCAAAGTCTCGGGGTTATCATATTGTATCTTATCACTATAGAAGGAGGGTAACCTACTTAGAAACCTTTGGATTTTGACTTTCTCATCCTTTATGAAGTTAACATACTTCAACAATTCAAAGAGCCTCTTCTCATATTCATCCATGATATTCATCCATGATATTCATCCATGATATTCATCCATGAAGTTAACCTACTCATGCTTCTGGACTACTTATCATTTCCATGATCATCCCTTTTGCTATGGGATCTAGATGTTGTCACTTGTCTAGCACTGATTGCTTGCTTAGTGCCAGAGTCTTTGTTGACTTACTTATGCAACATATTCAAACTTTTAAGTATCTCTTCTTGAGCCTTCATAATCCTTTCATTATCGGCCCTATAACTCTGTACTTCTTTATGCAGACTTCTCATAGTTGCAGGGCTCCTCCCTATATCATCTTCCATTTGACTTTGTCTCAGCATTTTCCATGCTAACATGAATACCTATGATCTCTTCCTCGTAGTTGTAAGATCCCTAAGTATTTTCCATAAATCCAATCCTTATATAAGAACCAAAGTTCATTTCTTTACCCCTATTTATGCAAGAAATGTGTATGTTATAATTATTGTTAGAACATGCATAGCATAAAATATTTCATCAATTAGAATACAAGTTATTCTTTATCCCAATTTATGAGGGACAAAATGCACCAAATCAAAATCTTAATCCTTGAATGCATTCCCTTTTTAAACAAATTTCCAGTGGTTGTACTCATGCCCCAATCTGAGTTCCGAGTGAAAAGTTACAACATTTACAAGTTGGAATTGCTCCTCTTTTACCGCTAGAGATAACTATTTATTAATTTATGAAAAATTTTAGTACCCAATTCAAAATTCTGGGTGGATATATGTCTTTTACTCCTCAATACATTTCCAATGACTATTCATTTGCTCAAATCTAAGCTCCGAGTTGAAAGTTATGGTCCTGAGTAGTTTTGATTGTTTTTCCAAATTTACCCTTGTATGTTATAGGTGAATTATTTTTCTTCCTGCACATTTTTACATACCCAAATTCCAAATTTGGCTCCATGGTTGTCTTCTATGGTTCATAATCTTTCCATAAACTGGTCATGTGCCCCAAATGGACTTCTGAGCAAAGAGCTATGCCCTCTAGAACTAATATGGCACTGGAATTTTACCTTTACTGTTTTGGCTCTAACTTTCTCATACAAGCTCTGTTTTACACCCATAATAGCTCGTTGGATAACTCTCTCTGAGTTATTTTATTTGAGCTGCATAGTTAGAGTGTACTTTAGTATATTGTATTTTGCGTGGGTTTTGATTGCCTAAATTTTTTGTTTAGGGCCTCAAAATCACCCTGCAAGTGAATGACCTTAAAAAATATAAAAAATTCCAAAAATTCCATATAAAACTGACTATTTTACTATTGTAACAACCTTGTGAATTTGAGTTATCGATCTAAAACCAGGTGAGATCTAAGAAGTTGATTTGAGCTCCATTGACGATTAGCGATCGACTCTTTCCTTTGGACGGGTGCAACATTTTTCCCAAACCGCCGACCCGACCATTGACCATCAGTTCGTTCCCTTGACAATCGATTCACAACATGACACTAAAGCGATTGACCTGATCACAAGCCATTGGTCCTTGACGATTTTCATTAGCGAATGAAATTCCTCACCAATTTGGTCGATGTTCGACCATCAACCCATTGATTGTCGGTCATTTCTCTTTGTAATGTCACTTGCTAATTTTTTTTGTGTTTTTTCTATGTTACGTGGTTTAGGAATTAAAGCAAACAATTTGTATGTAATATTGTACAACAATATGCAAGTAGCTCTAAACTCTCTATTCGTTTCCAAGGGAATGCCACACAAGGATTAAATATTTACTGTTTTCAACAATTCCAAAATGGATGCAATACATAAAAAAAAATGCTCACAAATAACACACAACAAGATAAATAACCTAGTATAATTGTGTTATGGGTTGTCCTTCATATATAATGAGAATTAGAAACACTAAATGACAATTTTGGTGTAGCATCTCTCCTGAATAACACAGATTTGATATATATGTGTAATGCTATCAAAGTACATGCATGTAGGAAAGGGAATAATTCCCCCATAATCATATATGCAGTGGATTAGCGACTATAATCGGTCCAGAAGAAGAGATGCAGGCTGCCAACAATTGTAAATTTGTATTATGAAAGATCTGCTCATTTTCCCATGTGGCATCCTTTGATCGTAAGTCTTTCCATCTTACGAGGTACTCTTGAATCACCCTGTTCCTTAACTTCCTCTCCCGTACCTCCAATACCTCCTCAGGAACCAATACTAGTTGTGCCTCCTTATCTAATGGAGGTAACTATGCCGAAGTAGTGACCTGTTGTTACAAAGCTTTTTTTAGGCATGTGACATGAAACACAATATGAATTTTTCTTCCATTCGACAACTCCAACTCATAACCCACCTCGCCAACTTTATGAATCACCGTGTAAGGTCCATAAGAATGTGGCTTAATCTTCTCTGCTCCACTTTTCTTTAGGGAAGACCGTATGTACGGTTGTAGCCTCAAGAATACCAAGTCTCCCACTTCGAAAGTGCACTCGACCTTGTGCATGTCTGCATATACCTTTTGTTGATTCTTGGTCATATGTAGATTATCCTTGATAGATTTGAGTATGTCATGGCTCCTAGATCCAGTCCTTGTCTTTGGGATCCTTGCTATCCCCAAACGCCAGGTTGACAAAAGAAGGAGCATCATAACCATATAATTCTCGGAATGGTGCCATACCAATGGACATATGATAAGTGGTGTTATATTAGTGTTCCCCCAAATGTAACCACTTAACCCATGCCTTTTGGTGCTTGGAAACATAGTTGTGTAAGTACCCTTCTAGCCATTTGTTCACAATATTGGTCTGTCCATTTGTCTAAGGGTGGTAACTAGTGTTGGGAGTCAATTCTGTTCCATCCAACCTGAAAAACTCCTGCCAAAATGCACTAAGAAACTTGTTGTCCCTATCATTGAAAATATACCTTGGCAACCCGTGGAGTCCAAGTATTTCCCTGGAAAAAAAAATTGCTACCTATGTTGCCTTATACCCAGAGGATATGGCAAATAAATGTGAAAATTTGGTCAATCGATCGACCACTACATATATACAATCTTTTCCTTGGACCTTTGGCAAACCAATGATAAAGTCCATACATATGCTTTCCCACTTATGTTTTGGGATGAGAAATGGCTATAGTAATCTCGTGGGATGGGTCTGCTCTGACTTGTTCTGTTGACAATTCACACACTCTCTCACATGCTTCAATACATCATCTTTGAGCCCCTTCCAAGTGAACTTGTCCTTGATCTGCTTGTAAGTTTTGAAGTATCCTGGATGCCCTGCCAATGGTGCATCGTGCATATCCACCATGATCTTCTCCTTTAGTGTAGATTTCATGACAAAGTATATAAGATCTCTGCAGTAGATGATATCATCCACCACTTTGTACTGATCATCCTGTACACTGTGGTCCATCATCTCACAAACAAATTTTTTCTCGAAATATTCCACCAAGAGATGAGATTTCCAGTCAACCGAAATATCTGCAAGTGAAAATACCTTTGGATTTCTGGAGAGAGCATATGCAACTGCATTCTTCTTTCCTTTAATATAATCAACGTTGAAATAATATGATTGTGATTTTCTAACTCATTTATGTTTCCTTTCATTCAAGTCCTTTTGCCCCAAAAAATTCCTCAAGTTGTTGTGGTCTATCTTAACCACAAATTTTCCACCTACCAAGTACTGTCTAAACTTCACTAAGGCATGCATGATGATGAGCATCTCTTTGTCATAGATGGATCATATTTTATCTGACTCCATGTGCTTTCTTCTCTTGTGTGTTATCGGATCCCTCTGTTGCATCAACATTGATCCTATCCTCTCACTCAATGCATCACACTCAAGCACAAAAGGTTGAGTGAAATCAGGAAGTTCTAGAACTGGACAAGTACAAACCACCTCCTTCATCTTGTCAAACGTCCTTTGGGCCTCATATTTCCATCTGAATTCCCCCTTCTTTATTATATAGTTGAGTGGTGCAACCAACTGTGAAAAACCCTTAACAAACTGCATGTAGTAGTTGCAAATACTGAGGAAACCGTGTAAGTGTGAAATATTTTTGGGTGGTGGCCAATCCAGTATGGCCTAAATATTTTCTCTCTGCACCTGTACCCCTTGAGCACTAACCACGTGACCCAAGTATAGGATCTATGTCATACCAAAATCACATGTTGACTCCTTGGAATATAGTGATTGATCCTCCATGATACTCAGAATCTCCTCTAGATGTCTCAAGTGTTCCTCCCATGTCTTGCTATAAATCAAAAGATCATCGAAGAAAACCAATAGAAATTTCCTCAATTATTTTTTGAATATGTGATTCATGCAAGAATAGAAAGTGGTTGGTGTGTTGGTCAACCCAATTAGCATGACCAAAAACTCATAATGTCCATAATGGCATCTGAAAACAGTTTTAGGAATGTCCCGCTCTTTGACTCTAATCTGGTGGTACCCTGATCGAAGATCAATATTCAAAAAATACACTGCCTCGTGCAATTCATCCAACAACTCATCGATCCTGGGAATTGGGTACTTGTTTTTTACCGTCTTCTCATTCAATTCCCTCTAATCAATGCACATATGCATTGTGCCATCCTTCTTCTTCACCAACACGACAAAAGGAACGAATGGACTGGAACTCGGTCTGATGTGTCCCATATCTAGTAGTTCCTTAATGGCCTTCTCAATATCATCCTTGAATTTCTTTGGATGTCTATAGGGAGTGGTGATCATTGGTTTGTCTCCCTCCTCCAGCTAATTTGTGTGTTCGAATCCTCTGTCGAGTGGTCTCCCCAGAGGTATCTTCCCAAAAACTTGATCATGTCTGCTCAACGGTGTCTATATGTATTTATGATACTAATGGTTGTTGTCTGTGTTCATTTTTCAATAAGCTAGGCTTAAGCATGAAGTTCATTCCATTTTAGCATTTTACTTAAAGAATAACCAATTATGTTGCTAATTTGCTGAATATGTCTGCAATCTGCTCATGTGTAGGAAGGTACTGCAAGTCTGTTATTTTCCTCTGCATCATGTCTTTGATATAATGATATTTTATCTCAAGGTGTTTCGATCTTATCATGAAACATTGGGTTCTCAAAGAGATTTACACACAGATCTGGTTATCATCATAGGATCCATCTCACGATCAAGTAAATCTGTTAGAAGCTTGTGAAGTTATATTTCTTTGCACACTAGATGCTACATACTCTGCTTCTATGGTACTCAAGGGAACAGGGCTTTGTTTCTTGCTACACCAGGAAGCCATGGAAAACTTCACGGTAAAACAACAACCATATGTGCTCTTCCGGTCCACTGTACTTTCTATCCATTCTCCATATCCCTGCAAACTCAAGTCTACACTGGAGACATATCACAGTCCATATCTAACTGTGCCTCGTAGATATCTCAATACATGTTTCATTGCAATCTAGTGAATCTATCTTGGCCGACTCATGGAATGACTAAGTACATTCATTGCATAGTATGAATCAATTCTGGTATTAACCAGATACATCAGTGATACAATCAGTTGTGGATCAATCTCGTCTGATTCATCACCATTCATTTTCTTCAAATCTATCACCGTGGATTTGCATTTTGTCATACTAAACTTCTTTAATATTCCCACTGTATATTTTCCTTGACTCGGGAAAATATCATCGGTCCTCTTTCATACTTCTTGTCCCAAGAAGTAGTGCATCATACTCTTATCCATCATCTCAAAATCATAATTCAAAGCTTACTTGTATCCTGTTATCACATAAACTTGTCAAAGATTTAGGGGTTTGTGTTTTCTACCTAAGTCTGCATTTTGCCTGTCTCTCCTCCTTTTGCACAGGCCCTAGCTTAAGTTTTTCCTTTTGGCTTGAAGTTTCTCTTATGTTCACCTTCATCCGTTTGAGCGACCTTTTTTCCTTGATTGTCTTACCTAAGAAGTCTCAGCCCCAAGCTTTTCTGTTTTATTTTAAGGTTGATCACCTACCCCTCCACCTCTGTCGCCGATCCTTTTTCTCTCCCTAGCCCTCAACCAGTCATCCAAGTATTTGTTTACAGAATCCACAACCGTAACCACAAGCACAACACTTAGAGCGATCTGATATGGACTCAAATCAAGCGAGCGAGGAAGATCAACTTTCAACGACAGAGATGCACCAAGCATATCGGATCAATGACCATTGAGTGATCGGGATCATAGATTTACACGAAGTATAACGTCAGACATAGTTCTGAAATCATGAGTTCCATCCTAGCCGTTGATCCTGGGAAGGACACGTGGCGCAAGATTAACATTTCACTGGCTCGCAGAATGGAGAAGTCAAAGAGTAGAGTCATGAGGACTCGCGAAACGCGAATTCGCGAAATGATCCGGGTCGTCTATTTCAGAAGGACACGTGGCGCAGGATCAACATGGAGAAATTCATTTCGAAAAATCTCAAGTGAGAAATGACGATGGCTCGAGGATCCGAAATATCGATATTCATCTGGGTCGTCTGATTAAAGGGGACGTGTGGCACCTGATCCAAGAGATCGTGATTTTGCGACTTGGAGGTTTGAGCATGGAGAACAACATGAGCTCACGAAACGTGAAATCGCAATGCGCATGGGAGTTGGGCCCATGATCACAACCTATAGTCACATGGAAGCAGGGCCATAAAGAAAGGGAAAGCACCTGTCGATCAACGGGCGTTTGAGACTGTTTAAGGAAATGATTGTGGCCATCAAATGCAAAGTAGGTCCAATCGTCGATCTAGATGAGTCATTTCACGAGATCGAGCATCAAAATATTTGAAATCAAGGGGAGTGAAGACTCCCAAAATGCGAGATCCCAAAATTTCATGTGGGATATGCGTAGGGTCATGGCCCGAGGTCACGTGGAGCGATGAATAAGAGCTACTCCAAGGGTTGAAAGCACTCGTCTTGGTCTCATCAGAATATATTTGTGGTTTTGAGGCACTGGGCTTGACTCAGAAGAATGGTAAGCTTCTCCTGGAGCATTCATGGGTGTCAGGCTCTGTCCCAATCCCAATGAAAGTAGTTAATGGAAATGGGGGAGGTTGTTGAAACCTTGTCTCACCCCATAAATGGAAAGCATGGAAGAGTTGGCCATGGAGGCAGACTGTCAGTCGAATGTTCCCCTGTCAATGGATTCTCCTACAAATCCCATATTGATATGAGATCGTGTCTGACAGAAGAATGCAAGTGCAGACTGGCAGAAGAAGGTGCATACGCAAAGCTTTGAATGTAGTAGCCAGGTCACACTCCTGGTGGTGGCAGGTTGTTCTGAGTATAAATACTCAGTTTTGATATTTTGTTAGGGTCGATGGTAGAGCAAGGCTCCTGTATTGTAAAGTTTTAATGAAGCCTCTGGTTCTCTGGTTATGTGTAGCCATTTGAGAATTATTGTTTAATGACAGTTAGCTTTCTTATCATCTCTTTTGTTTATGATATTGAAGATTCGGGCATGGGCGATCCAGTCGAGTTGTTGTGACTGTGTTGTAATGTATGTTTGATTGCAATATTGTTATGACATTTTTAGTTTCCTGAATTTTTGGGTTCAAGAGGATATTGTATTTGAAGCTTTTCCTCCTTAGGCTGCTGGAAGACCCAATGTCCATAGCTGACCTCTACATTTCCTCACCAGTTCTCCCCCCTACTCACCCTTTACTACAACTTACTGAATGAAGTTAAATCAAGACCTCACTTGATCATGCATTGCCTGGTCCGGATTTCTGAGTTAAAGCGATACTTTCTTGAGTCTGCGTCCATTTGACCTCCTTAAATTTATTCATTGTGACATACAAATTGATGGGTACTGGGCTTACCTCTGTTGCAATCCAGAGGTGACTTCTAGTGCAAAATTTTTTGGCGTCATTGTCAGGAAAGAATTGAAGATTTTCCCTGGGATAGAATGACAAAGCTTACTGATTTTGAAGGTGCATCCGAACTCAGTACCAATGAAGATTGCAACCTGCGCCTGGCGACTCCACTGTCTGGCGAATCCACCGTTTCAGCTGGCTTCGAAAGGCAGACACATGAGGTATCACCCACAACTGCCTCTAGCCATGCCTGAAGCTGACCCATAAAGAATTATCAGAAAAGGAAAGACACCTCAAGAAGGTACTTCAACTGCCGAACCAGGTGATTTTGGTAATTTCCATCATCCTCCCTCAATTGCCGAACCAGGTGATTCTGGCAATTTCCATCATCCTCCCTCCGAAACTCCATTAGTTTCTTCTGATACTCCTATTATATCTTCTGTTGGAGTTTCTAGAGCCTTGAATTTTGGGATTTTTCTTGTTGTTTTCTCCTGCCCTGGTCTCGGTTTGGAAGGAGAAAGTTTTGACACTCTCGTCTCCCCTGAAGTTGTTCCCTGGCTCAGACCCAGTACCTTAGGATATTTTCCCACTACAGGTTTTACTATCCCTTCCCCTATAAGAGTCGTCGTAAGAGAAGCCTATTTTCCTTCCAAATCTACTGCCTTTTTCCCTGGAAGTACATTTCCAGTCTCACCTATCCGAATTCCGTCTCCACCTACTTCTCCTCATGTTCACACCCCAATGGAAGGAGAAAATCCCCCCATAACCAGAATGAAAGCTATAATAGCTGCTAGGTATGCCCCTCTTGTTCTTCCTTAGCCTCTGAATGCCCTACCAATGGATGGCTACCTTAAGCAGTTACCTAAGTTCATGGGTGAGGGAGACATAACTGTAGAAGCACATCTTTAAGCCTTTTATAGTTTTACAGATAATCACGTCATAGAGAATGAAGATGTGGATGAGGACATTTGTTCATAGCCTCAATGGTGAAGCTAGGAAGTGGTTCAGGGCCTTGCCCCCTGGATCTATTGGCGGGATTGAAGCCCTAGATGAAGTCTTCTTAAATGACTGGGGAGACAAGAAGGATCTCCTGTACTATATTATAGAGTTTGGGGCCTAATAAAATGTATAATAAAATTCCCACTGAAGTCAAGCCTACAAATTTTTTTACAAAGATTACTTATGCTAGCACTTTCGATCCAGACTTTTGTCTCCTGCTAAGAGAAAGAAGAGCTACTTCAATGGCTCATATGCAGGATGCAACCCTTGAAGTAGAGTCTAATATATTTGCAGGTTATAAACTCAGGAGCAAGGCTGACAAAGACAAAAGAAGAGGGAACTATGGAGTCTCAACCTCTGGTTCCTCTACTTCCCATTCTAAGGTTGATGAACTTACTAAATTATTAAAATCTATGTCTGCTGAGATGAAGAAGTGGAATCCTGAAGGAAGACATAACTATAGAAATCCACAAAATTTTGATAACAAAGGTAACTTTAGAAGACCTAACAACGCTCCTCAAATTCTTCCAAGAGAGCAGAGGAAAAGAGATAGAAATGATAAGAACATCCAGACCCCTCTTCAAAATAATCTTGTTACAGATGATGAAGGTGAGGATGAGGGCTTTGATCATGAAATCCACTGTGTTGGAGACACCTCCTCCTTTCCTCATTTGACTCAATCTGCATACGAGGAATATCTCATGGATAGCCAGCTTAATGAGTTGAGTAAGGAAGACAAGGCCAACAACATCCTAAACATATATAATCTGAGGTCCAAGAAGAAAGAAGGAAAGCTCGATGTTCCTGGCCAACCTACCAAAGCAGAGAAGCCTGCTAAAGATATAGCAGACAACAACAGAGGTAAGAAGGTGCAAGCACCCTCTCCAGTAATTAAAGTTCCTATTCTAGAAGTGAAGGAGATCTTGAAGCCCTCTCCCTTTTTCAATTTTGACCATGAAATCCAAAAAATTAGAATCCCTATACCCCTTTTGGAACTGGTCAAGCATGAATATTTCAAAAGGAGCCTCTCTAAACTATTGCAGTCTGAACCTATGTCTCATCCCATAGATTCAGTCAATTTGCAAGATGAAAAACCAACTGTCATATTAGGACCTTTGGTAGAAGATAAAGATGATTCATCACCTCCCTTCTACACTTCATTGAACATCCATGATAAGGTGCTGCATAATTGCTTAATGGATTTAGGAGCATCCCATAATCTGATTCCTAAGGTTGTCATGGAAGAACTTGGGTTGGAAGTCACAAAAACCTACCATGACCTGTATTCTTTCGATTCCAGGAAGGTGAAGTGCCTTGGGGTTATTAAAGACCTGTCCGTGTCCCTGTTCCAACTGTCGATGAAGAGCGTAGTCATGGATATCGTAGTGGCTGATGTTCCCCCTAAGTTCAGAATGCTCCTATATAGATCTTTGATAAAGAGACCGGGGGGGACCTTGCATAGGGACCTTTCATACGCCACCATTCCTGTGTTCGGGGGTGAACAAAGGAGACTTTACAGGGAAGCTCTGTTGGCGTAAATTATTAGTGATGAAGCAAACCCCATGAACCATCCTATTTTTACTCTTGACACAGACTTGGGAGCTAGTTTGTTGCAACTCACCGATGCTCTTGAAATCAGAAAGCAGTCCCTTACTCTCTGTGAAGTTTCTCCTTTGATTACCTCTATTTGGAAGATGTTCTTCGATGGAGCCTCTTCTAGAGAAGGTGCTGGAATAGTCCTTGTTTCACCTGTTCAGGAAATTATATCTATGTCCTACAAGTTAGAATTTGAAACTACCAATAATGTGGAAAAATATGAAGCTCTTGTTTTGGGTTTAAGGGCTGCCAAAGACATGGGAATTGAAGAGATATCAATGTTTGGGGATGCTGAGTTGATTTTCTAGCAAATCAAAAATATTTATCAGGCCAAGCACCCTTGGCTCAAGAGTTATAGAAATGAAGTGTGGGACCTAGTGGACAACTTTTTCTTGGCCTTCAACATTTCATTTGTTCCCAGAGAAGAAAACATCATGGTTGATTCTCTGGCTGTCTCAACAAGCAATTTCAGAATCCCTCTGCCACCTAAACTCAGTTATGATATAGAAGTGAAATATAGACCCTAAATACCTGACAACGTCAAGCATTGGAAAGTGTTTGAGGACAATCTTGAGATCAAAATATTCCTGGAAACTGTTGGTGAGTTTTTTACATTGCAGATTGATCAAGATCCTGACTCTGAAATAGATCCTCACTCTTATGTTTTTTGGAACAAAATTTTTGATCATCATATTGTTCAATTTCCAAGAAATCACATCCCAAAGGGACTACTTCCTTTTGAAATATTATTTGATAGAAATGATGTGGCAGTAAAGGGAAAGATTTCAAATGAGGATGCTGACGTAATTGAGTGCAATATTGGGACAGAGAAGAAACCAAATTTTGTTAAGTTGTCGAGAAAATTGTCAAGGGAGAAAAGGGCCAAGTATGCACATTTATTAAGGGAATTTGCTGATGTGTTTTCCTGGACCTATGAAGACCTCATAACATATGACACCAACGTTATTGAGCAAAAGATTCCATTGAAGGAGGAGACCAAACCATTTAGGCAGAAACTAAGACAAATAAATCCTATGCTATTGCCTATTATGGAAAGGGGGGTAAAGAAGCTGTCGGATGCCCAAATCATTGTCCCTTTGAGATATTCTAAATGGGTGGATAACTTGGTCTCAGTAAGGAAGAAGAATGGAGAAATCAAACTCTATATCGATTTGGGGGATGTGAACAGAAGCTCTAAGAAGGACAGTTACCCTTTTCCAAAGATGGAACACATATTGTAGAGGGTAACAGGTGCATCCATGATTTCCATGATTGATGGATTTTCTAGCTACAATCAGATCTCTGTCCTGCCTGAAGACCGAGAAAAGACAACTTTCACCACTCCTTGGGGCACAGTCATGTATGCAAAAATGCCTTTTGGATTGATGAACGCAAGAGCAACCTTCCAACGAGCCATGGACATTGCCTTCATTGGAGAAATAGACAAATTTGTGGTCATCTATTTGGATGACGTAACAGTCTTCTCTAAATATGATAAAGAACATTGTCAACATCTGAGAAAGTCCTTCTCAAAATGCATAAGGTCCGGTCTCTCCTTAAATCCCAAGAAGTCTTTATTTTCCATGCAGGAAGGAAAATTGTTGGGACACATTGTATCAACTGAGGGGGTGAGGATTGATTCAAGCAGGGTAGAAGCTATTCAAGCCTTATCACTTCCCACATCCAAGAAATAAGTTCAGTCCTTTCTGGGCAAAACCGATTTTCTGAGAAGGTTTGTTTCAAATTTAGCTGAATTGGTGAAGCATATCACAACCATGCTCAGAAAGGGAAATGAAGTGAAATGGAATGCTGAGCCCAGAGAATCTTTGAACCAAATCAAGAAGGCCCTGACTGAAGCACCTGTGCTAATCAGTCTTGATTATTCAAAGGATTTTCTGATTTTTTTCTTTGCTTCATTTGATACAGTGGTAGCCGTTTTACTACAAAAGAATGATGCAGGGTTGGAGCAACCTATTTCTTTTTTCAGCAGAGCACTGAGATATGCAGAATTCAAATATGACATCATGGAGAAGTAGGCCTATGCCTTGGTCAAGGATCTCAAAGCTTTCAGAGTCTATGTTCTGCACTGAAAAATCATTGCATATGTTCATTTAGCTTCTGTGAAGGATATTCTCATTCATCCTGACTTAGATGGAAGAAGGAGGAAGTGGATTACCAAAATCCTTGAATTCGATATGGAGATAAAGCCCACCAAACTAGTTAAAGGCCAAGGTTTAGCCAAGCTGTTGGCTCAATCTAATTGTAAATCTTTGGGGGTTAACTTCATCAACACTTGCTTAGAAAATAAACAAGCTGAGTTGTTTGATAAAAGTTCTCAGGACAGCCCTCCGTTGGCAGAATGCACTTGGTACAAAGACATTATATATTTCCTGCAAGAGTTAAAGCCCCCCGATGGTATGGGAAAAATCAAGGCAAGGGATTTAAAGTTCAAAGCAATTAAATATTTCCTTATTGACCAGGTCCTGTGACACAGACCCTCGACCCTCGGGCTGAGATCCACTAAAGATCTTCACTACAACCACACCGAGGGTTAACCAACCCCTTTATTCAAGCCACAAAGGACTTCGGGTTTCAGAGTTTCGTGATCCCTGATGTCGAGATTCTCGACTCTTCCACTTGCCGAAACCTGAAATGCCGAAATGCTGAAATCTCTGACCACGTCCTCCTCTGCTCCTGTATCGGGTTTCGTGACTTCGAGAATTCCAGAGCAAGGAACCCCGATCTCTTGTCTCCTAACGTGCCAAATTTCTGAATCCCGACACATTCATCAAATTTTGGCTCCTCAATGGGTTTTTCTCCTTTTCGGGGTTTCGGACTTTGCGATTTCGCGAATCCTGTCGTGAGGTTTCCTGACTCTCCAACCCTCGAACCCCGAAACAGTCAACATAATCTGACTTCGACTGTGGATGAAAACTCACCACATGTCCTCTCAACTGTCCTCGGTCTCTGACGTGGATTCCTGTCACCTGTCACCTTTCCCGACTTTCAGAACTTGAGCTATCCTCTTGTCATTATTTCCTCTGTCCTTTCGAAGTTTCAAACTCTGAAATAGAAGCTATACAGAATCAACAGATGACTGTCACCCTCCTAATCCGATGGCCCACGTGATTTCGAGGATTCTCCACAGAGAGTTTCGACCGTCCGATTCTTCCCTCAAGAACCTCTGCGAAATGAATTAATGTCCCCTCGCCGTGACCTTCCTTTTGCAAATCAAATTCACTTTGCCTCCCTTTGAATACTTCAAAGAACTACCCCTTATGAGCTTCTCTGATAAATTCAAGTCTCGAAAAAAAAGGCCTATGCTCGCACTCCTTGCGACAGACCTTCAAATACTTCTGCGTATTTGAACTCTCGACTCTGTGCACCTTCTGCAACAACAATCTCTCTCTCTTTTCCACCTTAGTTAGAAAATTTCTAAGGAGTCATCTAGCCTACGCACGCCTTGCATGGCTCCTGTGCTTCACTTGTACTTCTGCTGGAATGAGAACAACAATATCCCTCCTGAGATTTTAGAGATGAACTCTGAACCTTCGTCAACGCACACCTTGCGGACGTTTCACTGCACTCCTTGCAGGAAATTCTCTCACTCAGGAAGAGAAACAATTGAAACTCATTCTCTCTCTCTCTTAGAATTCAAACATTCAACATGAAATCATACATACATAGCATAACATGACAACAAATGCATGACAGAGAATAAAACAACTGTAAGCAGAGCATTCAACATGTACAAACAGAAAACATCATAACACCATGAATCTGAATTAAAGCTTCATATATTAATTCAAAGCTCCTGTACATGAGTTCTTCTTCTCAACTCTCTACTACAACTCTCTCTTCTCTTGCTCTATGCTAATGCTACAATGATCTAATAAATCCCATGATACAAAGACGAGGGTGTCTATATCTGTTTTTCCCTCCTGTTCTTCTAAACCGTCTAATCTCTAATTCAAGCCTACCTACTTTAATTAACTATGCATAAATGCCTCTACATTCTACAGATGAGAGAAAATCGCTCATGATCTGTTTACAATATGCAAGTACGCTTCCTTTTAACCATTACATTAATGCTTCAATTTTTTTTCCAAAATGTGTAAAATGTATGTTTCACTTTCCAACTGTCTTCTGCCTTCATGCTCGCTTGGCTGATTGCTTGCGATGCTCCTGCATCATACTCTCTCGCTTGAAAATTTTCATGAACTCTTGTTCATGAGCTCTTGCACGGTCTGTCCATGCTTATGAATTTCTGCTTCATCCTCCCAACTGACATCTTCAACTGGATGTCCCTTCCATTTGACCAAGTATTCAAAATGCTCTTTCCTCTTAGTCTTCCTGCTGACCCTCTTATCAATTATACTTTCCATCTGTGGCTTTGTAGCTACAGGCATTTGTTTGGTCCACTGAACTCCTATCTGTTCATTCTCTACCCCTGCTTCTTCAGCTTTGTAAGGGTACAAATCTAAGATGTTGAATATCGGTTAAATTCCGATCCCATCGGGTAATTCGATCTCATATGCATTTGCCCCAAATTTCTTTACGATCTTGCATGGTCCAATCTTCTTCATTTTCAGTTTGTTATATGCTCCCCTTAGGAACCTTTCTTTCCTCAGATGTGAAAGAATCAGATCACCAACTTCAAACTGAAGTTCTCGCCTGTGTTGATCTGCTCTGCGCTTGTATTCTTGACTCGAATTCTGCAATCGTTCCTTAACTCGGCTGTGAAGCTCCTTCATTACTTCTGCAAAGTCCTCTGCACTAACACTTCTAAATTTAGTTTGTTCCATATCTTTTAATTCAGAAACTCCCCTTGGTTGCATTCCATATACATTTTGGAATGGACTCTGCCCTGTGCTTCTATTGATCGAATCATTATAAGCAAATTACACCTGTGGCAGAATGTGATCCCACTGACTGTGGTGTTCAGTCACTAGGCTCCTCAGTAAATCTCCCAAGCTTCTGTTTACAACTTCTGTCTTCCCATCTGTCTGAGGATGATACGCTGAGATAAAAGACAAACTTGTCCCCAACTTCTTCCATAAAGTCCTCCAGAAATGTCCAACGAATTTGGTATCTTGATCTGAAACTATACTCCTTGGCAAGCCATGAAGTCTGACAACTTCCTTGAAAAACAGGTTCGCAATATGAGTTGTGTCGCTGGTTTTTTGGCATGGTATAAAATGTGCCATCTTTTAAAATCTGTCTACCACCACAAAGATTGAATCAAATTCTCTTTGTGTTCTTGGCAACCCCAATATAAAATCCATGCTCACTGCATCCCACGACCTCTCTGGTATGGGTAATGGCTGGTATAACCTCGTGTTTTTCCTTTTTCCTTTTGTTTGCTGACAAATTCTACATCTGTCTACAAATATTTTGACATCTATCCTCATCCCTGGCAAAAAATATGAGCCATTTAATTTCGAGAACGTTTTGTCATGACCGAAATGTCCGACCAATCCTCCACTATGTTTTTCTTTCAGCAAATTCTCCCTCATGGAGCATTTTGGAATACATAACTGATTGCCCCTGAATAATAATCCATCTTGGATCATATATTCGGTCCATTGGCTTCTGTCCCTGAGAATTGGATTCTCAGACGCCTCATACGCTTCCCTAAAATCTGGGTGATCCTTGTACATTTCTTTGAGGTTATCAAAACCTAAAGTTTTGACTCTGATTTCCAGCATCAACAACCATTACCTGCTCAAAGCATCAACAACTTTGTTAGCAGTTCCAGAAATATGTTTAATTACAAAAGTAAAATTCTGCATGTATTCAACCCATTTTGCATGCTTTTGGTTCAACTTTTCCTGTTGAGTCACAAATTGCAAAGCGTGATTATCGTTGTACAAAACAAACTCTTTAGGGACCAAATAATGTCTCCATTTCTTCAGCGCTTGTATGACTGCATATAATTCCTTGTCATATGTTGAATATTTAATCTTTGTTTCATTCAGTTTTTCACTAAAGTATGTGACTGACCTGTCATCTTGGCTCAAGACCGCTCCAATTGCAAATCCACTAGTGTCACACTTGACCTGAAATGTTTTACTGAAATCTGGTAGCACCAGAATTGGTTGTTCAATAATCTTTTTCTTCGGCAAGTTGAAACTCTTCTTTGCTTCCTCTGTCCAGTGAAAAGATTTGTGTCTTTTCTTCACCATGTCCATCATCGGTGCGCTAATCCCACTAAAATTTTGGATGAATTTCCTGTAGAAACTAGCTAATCCATGGAAGCTTTGAACCTCAAATACACTCTTCGGTGATGGCCAATTCTTAATCGCCTCTACCTTATCCGGATCCATTTTCAGCTCATTTGCAGAGATAACAAAACCCAAATAAATGAGTTCTGTCCTCATAAATGTTGATTTATTCATATTAATCAATAACTTCTCTTGCTATAATCTCCTCATCATTGTAGCTAAATGCTTTAAATGCTTTGCTTCTGCCTTGCTGAAAATTAATATATCGTCAAGATATACAATGACGAATTTTTCTATGAAATCCTTCATGACTTCATTCATCAATATCATGAAAGTACTGGGCGCATTTGTTAAGCCAAATGACATAACAAGCCATTCATACATCCCCTCATTCATCTTGAATGCTTTCTTCCATTCATCACCTTCTCTCATACGAATTTGATGATATCTGCTTTTCAAATCAATCTTTGAAATTTTTTTTGCCCCACTCAAGCAATCCATCAAATAATCCATCCTTGGCAAAGGAAATATATATCTGATGGTAATCTTGTTGATTTCCCTTGAGTCTGTACACATCCTCTAGCCTCCATCTTTCTTTGGGTTGAGCACTATTGGAACAACGCATGGACTCAAGCTCTCTCTAACCAACCCTTTATCCATTAAATCCTGGACCCGTCTCTTGACTTCTTCATTCTCCTGTGACGTCAACCTGTATGCTGCTTTGTTTGGTAAACTAGCTCCAGGTATAAGATCGATGTGATGACTTATACTTCTGATCGGTGGCAATGAACAAGGTAGTTCGTCTACTACTATATCGACAAACTCTCCCAACAACTTCTGGATTTCCTCTGGTAAATCATCCACTCTTGTACTAGTTAAAACAATTCTAGGCTTCCTGACCACAACAAATTGTGTTTCTTCCTTCTTTTTAACCTCCTTAAGAAGTTCCTTCCCACTCATGAGAAGTATAGTGTTGTTCACCTCTGGTTTCACTTTTTTATCCTTAATCAGTAGCAACATGTGAGTTCTCCCATTCTTCTCCAGGGTGTATGTGTTCTTTCTCCCATCATGAATCACTATATCAAAAAACTCTCCCAACAACTTCTGGGTTTCCTCTGGTAAATCATCCACTCTTGTACTGTTTAAAACAATTCTAGGCTTCCTGACCACAACAATTTGTGTGTCTTCCTTCTTTTTAACCTCCTTAAGAAGTTCCTTCCCACTCATGAGAAGTACAGTGTTGTTCACCTCTGGTTTCACTTTTTTATCCTTAATCGGTAGCAACATGTGAGTTCTCCCATTCTTCTCCAGGGTGTATGTGTTCTTTCTCCCATCATGAATCACATTCCTGTCATATTTCCATGGTCTACCCAGCAATAGATGACAAACATCCAAGGGAATAACATCACATAGTATTTCATCCTTATATCTTCCTATTTTAAATTCAACTAAACATTGTTTAGTGACATTTACCTGATGTCCTTTTTGTAGCCATGAAACTCTGTATGGGCTTGGATGTTCAATTGTCTCCAACTCCAGCTTTTATACCATCTCTTTTGATACGAGATTGTCTGTGCTACCACTGTCCACTATAACCTTGCATACCCTGTCTTTGGTCTTGCAAGCAGTCCGAAAAAGTCTGTTCCTTTGGGTTGGGTTCTTTGCCTCCTTCTCTGGTGTTAAGAGAAATTTTCTCATCATCAGTGATCTTCCACCCTCAACATCTTTTGCCTCAACATTTTGTCCTTTTGCTTCAGCAATGTGAGTTTCACTTCCTTCTTTCTTTCTATTTGGACATTCATAGGATTTATGTCCATATTTTCCACATGTAAAACATTTCACTTCACCACCCCTGCCTCTTCCTTTTCCTCTGGTACGAGGAAAAATATTTCTATCAGCATATTGTCCTCTCTCTGAGCTTCCTCCTTTCTCAATCTGGGTTTGAGGTTTCTTCCCCTCTTCTTTAGATTTCTGAGTTCTGTCTTGGGAAATTGTTTTGCCTCTGGCTTGACTTCTGCCTCAGCCTCTCTGACCTTGCTTTCGGCTCAGCTTCTCTTCAGCTTTCAGAGCCATTTGATAAGCATCCTCTACATTCCGAAGGGTCATCATGCTCATCTCGTCCTGTATGTCATATCACAGACCATTCATGTACCTGACAACCTTTTCATCATCACTTTCCCGATGACCTGCTCTGATGTTTATATTGTAGAACTCTTCAATGTATTCTTTCATTGACATAAGCTTCTATCTCAAATTCTGCATCCTCCGAAACAGAGTAATTTGATAATCCTTGGGTATGAATTTGGCTTTCATATTCGCAACCATTCTATCCCAACTCTTGATTTTCTGCTTGCCTTTGCAATGTCTGTCAGCCTGTAGTTCATCCCACCATAATGCTGCATGCCCTTTAAGTCTTGTGACATCGTGCTTGACCTTCTTGTCTTCCTCGACATCCTCATAGTCAAAATATTTATCCAGAGCTCTAATCCATTCTAGAATCTCTTCAACACCCAGGTTCCCCCCATACATGGGAATCTCCATTTTTTCCCTGGCACCTATCCTTGCAACAACCCTGAATAGGCATTCATCTGCAACATCCTCGACTGCTACTTCTTCTCCTTCATGTCCATCTTCATTTTCACTTTCAGCCTCCCTGATATCTCCAACGTTGACTGTGCGCCTCTGTGCTATCTCCATGGCATCAAGCCTGACACGTAGTTCGCGCATTTCTCTTTCCACTGCTGGATCAGGCATTGGCCTGTCTCTTCTTCTCGGTGGCATGGATGAGAAATTTATTTTTTCTCTGCTATAGAAAGCAAAGAAATTGTTCTGTGCTCTGATACCACAATTGACGTAGACCCCCTACCCTCGGGCTGAGATCTGCTCAAGATCTTCACTACAACCACACCGAGGGTTGACCAACCCCTTTGTTCAAGCCACAAAGGACTTCGGGTTCCAGGGTTTCGCGATCCTTGATGTCGAGATTCTTGACTCTTCCACTCGCCGAAACCCGAAATGCCGAAACGCTGAAATCTCTGACCGTGTCCTCCTCTGCTCCTGTATCGAGTTTCACGACTTCGAGAATTCTAGAGCAAGGAACCTCGATCTCTTGTCTCCTAAAGTGCCGAATTTCCAATTCCCGACATGTTTATCAATCTTGGGTTCCTCAATGGGTTTTTCACCTTTTTGGGGTTTCAGACTTCGTGATTTCACGAATCCTGTTGTGAGGTTTCCTGACTCTCCAACCCCCGAACCTCGAAACAATCAACGGAATATGACTTCGACTGTTGATGAAAACTCCTCGATCTCAGACATGGATTCCTGTCACCTATCACCTTTCCCGACTTTCAGAACTTGAGCTATCCTCCTGTCGCTATTTCCTCTTTCCTTTCCAAGTTCCGATCTCCGAAATAACGACTATACAAAATCAACGAACGACCGTCACCCTCCTGATCCTACGACCCACGTGATTTCGGGGATTCTCCACAGAGAATTTCGACCGTCTGATTCTTCCCTCAAGAACCTCTGCGAAATGAACTAATGTCCCCTCGCCCTGACCTTCCTTCTGCAAAGAAACTTCACTTCACCTCCCTTTGAATACTTCAAAGCACTACCCCTTCTGAGCTTCTCTGATAAATTCAAGTCTCTAAAAAAAAGGCCTATGCTCGCACTCCTTGTGGCAGACCTTCAAATACTTCTGCGTATTTGAACTCTCAACTCTATGCACCTTCTGCAACAACAATCTCTCTCTCTTTTCCATCTTAGTTAACAAATTTCTAAGGACTCAACTAGCCTGCGCACGCCTTGCATGGCTCCTGTGCTTTGCTTGTACTTCTGCTGGAATGAGAACAATGGTATCCCTCCTAAGATTTCAGAGATGAACTCTGAACCTTCATCAACGCACACCTTGCAGACGTTTCACTGCACTCCTTGCAGGAAATTCTCTCACTTAGGAAGATAAATAATTGAAACTCATTCTCTCTCTCTCTCTTAAACTTCAAACATTCAACATGAAATCTTACATACACAACATAACATCACAACAAATGCATGACAGAGAGAATAAAACAACTGTAAGCAGACCATTCAACATGTACAAACAGAAAATATCATAACACCATGAATCTGAATTAAAGCTTCATATATTAATTCAAAGTTCCTGTACATGAGTTCTTCTTATCAACTCTCTGCTACAACTCTCTCTTCTCTTGCTCTATGCTAATGCTACAATGATCTAATAAATCCCATGATACAAAGACGAGGGTGTCTATATCCATTTTTCCCTCCTATTCTTTTAAACCGTCTAATCTCTAATTCAAACCTACCTACTTTCATTAACTATGCATAAATGCCTCTACATTCTACATATGAGAGCGAATCGCTTATGATCTGTTTACAATATGCAAGTACGCTTCCTTTTAACCATTACATTAATGCTTCAAAAACATTTCCAAAATGTGTAAAATGTATGTTGCACTTTCCAACTGTCTTCTACCTTCATGCTCGCTTGGCTGGCTTCTTGCGATGATCCTACATCATCTTGTATTGGAAAGACCCTATAGGTGTTCTTATGAGATGTTTAGACCCACAGGAGGCCCAAAAGATCATGTTCGATTTTCATGATAGCCTATGTGGGGGACATCATTTCTGGAGGACCACAAACTACAAAATTCTCAGGGTTGGGTACTTCTGGCCTAATCCATTCACCGATGTTTGTGCAAAGATTAGGGCTTGTATCAAATGTCATAAATTCGTTGGGAAGCAACAGCTCAAGTCTCTTCCATTGAAGCCCGTGGTAGCTTCAGGACCCTTTCAACAGTGGGGCCTAGATTTTATTGGGGAGATTAATCCTCCTTCAAGTGGTCAACATAGATGGATCTTGACTGCCACTGATTACTTCACTAAATGGATAGAATCTATCCCCACAAGGAGTGTTTCTCACAAAGTAATCGTTGGTTTTTTGTAAGATATTATAGCAAGGTTTGGTTGTCCGAATAGAAGCATCATTGATAACGTTGCATCTTTCAAAGCTGAACCATTGATCAAGTTTTGTAAGCAGTTTGGAATTGCATTGATCTACTCTACCCCCTATTACCCCCAAGGAAATGGATTGACAGAGTCCTCTAACAAGAGCCTTATAAAGATCATTAAAAGACTGCTAGAGGACAACAAGAAAGCATGGGATTCAAAGCTCAAGTTTGCTTTATGGACTGACAGAGTGACAACAAAGAGGTCCCTAGGCATCTCTCCTTTCCAACTTGTATATGAGACTGATGCTTTCCCTGCCTGTGACGAAATTCTTCCAGGACTGCCACGAAGAACCTGGCGATATGATCAGAAGAATTCATCACCGGGTGGAAGTCCAATAGACTAGAGAGCAGGTGATGGACAGAGCACATGACCGTCAACAGAAAATCAAGCAAGCCTTTGACAGGAAAAGTAGTAAGGATGATTTCTAGCTGGGGGATCTAGTACTCAAATGGGATGCACCCAGATAGGACAAGGGCAAGCATGGTAAATTTGAAGCCCTTTGGATTGGACCCTTCAAAATTTCTGAGACACTTTCAAATAATACTTACAGGTTGCCGAATTTGGAGGGTGACGAATTTTTTGGTGGCCCTATAAATGGGCACTTCCTGAAAAGGTTTTTTGTTTAAAGCTGCAGTTGGTGTCCCACCATTGTAAATATCGTTCCTGTTTTATGTTTGTTTTGTTTTGTTGTTAACATGAGACTCCATAACCCAAAACTAAGGCACTGGAACTGCTTGTTCTTGGCAGCTCGCAGGGAGCATGCCATCCCCTGTGGAGCCAAATTTTATCACGTAAACTTGTCAAAGCCTTAGGGGTTTGCGTTTTCTACCTAAGTCTGTATTTTGTCTGTCTCTCCTCCTTTTTCACATGCCCTAGCTTAAGTTTTTCCTTTCGGCTTGAAGTTTCTCTTCTGTTTGCCTTCATCTGTTTGAGCAACCTATTTTCCTTGATTGTCTTACCTAAGAAGTCTTGGCCCTAATATTTTCTGTTTTATTTTAAGGTTGATCAACTCCCCCTCCACCTCTGTTGCCAATCCTTTTTCTCTCCCTAGCCCTCATCTAGTCATCCAAGTATTTATTTATAGAATCCACAACCATAATCACAAGCACATCATTTAGAGTGGTCTGATATGGACTCAAATCAAGCGAGCGAGCAAGATCAACTTTCAACGGTGGAGATCCACCAGGCAGATCAGATCGATGGCCATCGGGCGATCGAGATCATAGAGTTACACGAAGTATAACATCATACAGAGTTATGAAATTGCGAGGCCCATCCTAGCCGCTGATCCCGGGAAGGACACGTGGCACATGATTAACATTTTGTTGGCTCTCATAGTGGAGAAGTCAAAGGGAAAAGTCATGAGGACTCACGAAACACGAAGTTGCGAAATGATCTGGGCCATTTATTTTAGAAGGACATGTGGCGTAGGATCAACATGGAGAAATTCGTTTCGAAAAATCTCAAGTGAGAAATGTCGATGGCCCGAGGACCCGAAATACCAATATTCATCTGGGTCGTCTGATCAAAGGGGACGCATTGCACCTGATCCAAGGGATCGTGATTTCGTGACTTAGAGGTTTGAGCATGGAGCACAACGTGAGCTCACGAAACGTTAAATCACGACGTGCCTGGGAGTTGGGCCCACGATAACAACCCGTGGTCATATGGAAGCAGGGCCATAAAGAAAGGGAAAGCACCTGTCGAGCAACGGGCGGCTGAGACTGTTTAAGGAAATGATCGTGGCCGTCAAATCCAAAGTAGGTCCAATCGTCGATCTAGATGACTTGTTTCGCAGGATCGAGCATAAAAATATTTGAAATCAAGGGGAGTGAAGACTCCTGAAATGCGAGATCCTGAAATTTCATGTGGGATATGTGTAGGTTCATGGCCCAAGGTTGCATGGAGCGATGGATAGGAGTTGCGCCAAGAGCCGAAAGCGCTTGTCTTGGTCTCATCAGAAGATCTGTGTGGTTTTGAGGCCCTGGGCTTGAATCAAAAGAATCATAAGCTTTTCCTGGAGCATTCATGGGTGTCAGGCTCCATCCCGATCCCAATGAAAGTAGTTAATGGAAATGGGGGAGGTTGTTGAAACCTTGTCTCACCCCATAAATGGCAAGCATGGAAGATCTGGTCGTGGAGGCAGACTGTCAGCCGAAAGTTCCCCTGTCAATGGATTCTCCTAAAAAGCCCATATTGATTTGAGATCGCGTCTGACAGAAGAATGCAAGTGAAAAATGACAGAACAAGGTGCATATGCAAAGCTTTGAATGTAGTAGCCAGGTCACACTTCTGGTGGTGGCAGGTTGTTCTGAGTATAAATACTCAGTTTTGATATTTTTCTATGGTCGATGGTAGAGCAAGGCTCCTGTATTGTAGAGTTTTGATGAAGCCTCTGGTTCTCTGGTTATGTGTTGTCGGTTGAGACTTCTTGTTTAATATCAATTAGCTTTCTTATAATCTCTTTTGCTTCTGATATTGAAGACTCAGGCATGGGCTATCTAGTCAAGCTGTTGTGACTATGTTGTAATGTATGTTTGATTGCAAAATTGTTATGACGTTTTTAGTTTCCTGAAGTTTTGGGTTCAAGAGGATCTTCCATTCAAAGCTTTTCCTCCTTAGGCTGTTGGAAGACTTGATCTCCAGAGATGACCTCTACATTTCCTCACCAATTATTCCCCCTACTCACCATTTACTACAATTTACTGACTGAAGTTAAATCAAGACCTCACTTTCTCATGCATTGCCTGGTCCGTATTTTCGAGTTAAAGCGATATTTTCTTGAGTTTGCGTCCATTTGACCTCCTTAAATTTATTCCTTGTGACATACAAACTGATGGGTACTGGGCTTACCTCTGCTGCAATCCAGAGGTGACTTCTAGTGCTAACATATCCAACAACAAGGCTTCCTGAATAAGTCATCAAAATCAGTCTCTCGTCACCAACACTGTAATAATATAGGTTTTGATCAACAATACTCTCGCTGAAACCCAAACTCATCAAGAATCCATCCATATGATATAGTTTCCAACTCATGGATGGTAGTACGGATGGAAGTGTATCAGGATTACTGGATCAAGTGTCTCATCATAGACAACTCCCTTTGTTTGTGAGAATCCTTTGGCTATAGATCTCAATTTTGTATTTCTCGACACTTCCATCAACTGTATGTTTGATCTTATAGATCTACTTGGAAGTTAACACAGACTTCCCTTCTGGTCTTTGAACAATATCTTGAACATCATTCTTTTAAGATATACTGGTATTCTTTTGTTATGACATCTTTCCATAACTGTTCTCCTGTTGCTTCTTTGAGACAAGGAGGCTCAAAATCAATGAGATGGCTCATGGCTGAAAGATAGCTCGAAAATCTCTTTTGCTTTCTTGGGATATGCCTTGAGGGGATTGTATGTTTCTCTGCCTCCTGCAGAGTGAACCTAGGTAGGCCTTTTATGCCCTACTGCAATATCTCTGGACATATCAACTGGAGCAACTGGATCAGCTGGAATAATGTCATTCTCCCTCTAAAATGATGAAGGGGGGGAAGGAATTGTCTCACTATCAATATCCATATGAGATTCTTTGGATCTTTGAAAGGCTATCTCTTCTTCAAGGAAAACATATCTGCTTGTCTCAATCTTTCTCTGACCAGGGATGTAGATCTGGAATAGCTTCGATGATTCATTGTTTATCCCATAAATGTATCCTTTCTCCCTGAAGGGTCTAGCTTGGACTTCTTCTTTTTGGGTACATGCAGATACACTAGGCACCCAAATATCCTGAAGTGTTCAATCTCAGGCTTAACTTCGGTGAAGTTTTGGGAGTTATGTTTTTCAAAGTCTGGTGAAGACTCTTGTTCTGAACATATACTATGTCATGCATTCTTCTGCCCATGGAATCATAGAAAGATTCCGATCATGCATTATTTCATTGGTTGTCTCAAAGATGGTTCTATTCTTCCTCTTTCTCAAATAGTTTTTACTCCCTCTAAGTCAAGTGACTCCCTCTAAAGGATAATCATCTTCCTTTGTTCTTAATCTGTCTGGAACAAGAAAACAAGAGGAACCAAAAGAAGAATATCTCCTAAAGGAGAATAATGAGTACATCTCTAGAATGAGAACAATTTAATTATTGTTGTCACAGCTACAACACCTACTTGTAATGTAGCAAACTTTAGAAATATAGGTTAGAGTAATGACAAATAAAACAATCAAACTTGGAGTCTTCACTTCCAGTGTGTTGTTCTTCTGAATGCACTGAGATCCCTCTGGATCCAAGACTTCAAAAAAATGTTCCTTCGTCCTGCAATTACCCTCATGACAATGATATATATATATATATATATATATATTAAGTGCATACTTGAGGGTGCTAATATGATTTCTCCAATGGCACGTGGTTGATCTCTATCCTCTGACATCTTCACGAAGGAGGTATGTCACAGTGACACCGTTTTGTATTTCCCACAATAAGTCTTCCTTTGAAGTCTTGTCTTCCAGGAACTTGAAGTTGTTTGATCCATCAAGCTTATCTTCCATCATAGTTTTGTTCATCATAATTTTAGATTCTTCACAACCCTTTGTCAACTAGGCTAGAAAACCTAACGGCTAGGCTAGGCTATCACTTTTAGGTCTTTTTGGACTTATGATTGCCAACAATAAGCCTTTGAAAGATAAGAAACATTGGTGAGCCGAAGAGCTCCTTCAATGAGTTACAAAAACTCTAATACTGAAATTTCTGCAGAAATTAGCGAAACCCTAGGGCCAAAATTTTAAAATGCTCGGAATTTCAATCTAAAGCTCGCTATAGGTGCACTGAAGGAGGCCGTACACTCCTATGGTATTTTTAGCCCCAATGTCCAAGTGCCAAGTGTTGAAACCTATTAGAAAGGTAGGTTGTACGAAATTTTTGGAAACCCTAGGAGGGCCGTACGGTTTTGCAGGAGAGAGAAGATGGCTGAAAATTGCTTGTGCAATGGGTTCTTCAAGACCTATGCTCTAATACCATGTTGATTTTTCAATAATCTAGGCTTAAGCATGAAGTTCATTCCATTTTAGCATTTTACTTAAACCATAACCAATTATGTTGCAACAACCAAGATCACAAGAGAAAACACCATGCACAAGTACATACCAAGTATCCTTGGAAACCCTTCTCAACAAGGGAAGAAAACCCAACCAATCCTTTACTATATTCTTCAAGAGAAAGACCTTCACCACCAAGAAAAACTAGCACACAAAAGGGTGCTCACAAACCCTAAAATACTAACGCCCAAGATAGGTGCGCACTATTCCCAAGTAGATGTACTTGCTGAAATTTCCAAACACACACAAAAGATATGATTCCTCAATGGGGAATTTACCTTTACTTACATTAGACTTGACCTGTCAATAGAAGTGTCTATTGGCACAACAGGGCCAACCTCTCTATCTCATAATATAATTAATATTAACTAGATTAATTATCTTTTACATTAATTATCAATTACATTAAGGTGGGGCCGACCTGTACCCTTTACATTACAATTTGGGTTACAAGCAGGTATGACTCTTGAAAAATATATCAAGGGATCTCATACACCCACTAGTGATGAGCCACTAGGGGCACATCCATAGGTATGCCCATATCTCTGGCTCACTACATTACACCGAAGAACCACTAACTCACTAATGCTCAGCCACTAGGATCACGTTCACCTGTGCTCGTCCACAGGCACATCCACTCAATAGATCTTCTTTCCCACTGCATTACACATGAGAGTCATCTGGATTTTCTCATGAACTCTCTGCTTAGAGGAGGCTAATACATCATCTTCATTTCTGTCTCATGACGTTGCACCCAACACTTTGGGATTTCACACGTTCACCTTGTGCTTAGCTACATGCACGTCCAACTTTGTAGATCCCATTTCTCACTGCGTTACACAGGAGAATCATCTAGAGTTCTTCTCAACTGTATGTAAGGAGGAGGCCACCTCTACGTTCCAGCTCTGTCTCAGATAGGAACCACACACCCCTCTCAGGGGCTCTCTCTCAGGTTTGTGTCCTGGAGAATGTCTCACGTAGCTGTAATCATCAACAGTCTAAAGGTTTCTCAGTAGTGATCAAACACTCTGCTGCATAAGTGAAATCCCCATGTATGAAAATACCCTCCATCCATTTAGCTGAGAGGATCCTGGGAGCATAATTTGACATGCCCCTCAAAACTACCTTCCTACCATCTGTTGCTGTGAACTCCAACTCCATAGCTTGGTAGTCCAATGAGTGTTTTCCAATGGAAACAAGCCATTGGACCCCCAATATGACATTGTTGTCTTGCAACTCCACTACATAGAATTCATTAGTGACTTTGTAGTTACCCATAACTACGCGTGATTGTGGTATCTTCTACGTGCAAGGAATAATACGCCCACCAACTACCACTACATCAAACCACTCAAAATACACCGTAGGAATGCCTCTTTTAGCCAACTAGACTGAGTCGATAAAGTTGTGGGTTTCCCCACCATCAATCAATATTGTGACCTATTGGCCCTGTAATACTCCACGGATCTTGAAGGTGTGAAATATGGGAACAGTTGATAGAGTAGCAATGGCTCCACTCTTGAACCCCTCATGCAGATGCTCATCAACTGACTTGTCCTTCTCATTGTATTGTACCTTCTCTACCTCCTCCTCTTCCTCATTATCTGAAAGCACCTCTATACAATGTGCCTTTCCCTTGTCCATACACTTGTGCCCAGGTTTCCGATGGTCCCTGCTATTGAAGAAAAGTTTCTTTCTTCTCAATTCATTACGAGTTGCTTCATCCATGTTCTCCTTACTTGTTCCCTCTTTCTGAAAGGGTTTGTTATCTTTATTCTTATGGGGAATAAATGATTTGGACAATTTTTTTGTCTTTGGGACGGTGTCCTCCATGTCATGTGTCTTGATAATAACATCTTGTAGCATCTCAGGTTTGAAGGATTTTACCCAACCACACAGTGGCTCAGATAAACCCTCCATGAACAACATCACTAATTTCTGCTCAGATATGTCTAACACTGTGACTGCAAGCCTCTGAAACTCAATGATGTAAGCATACGACGTCCCAACCTGTTTGAGTTGTGCCAACTCCATGAAGTGTATCTCTGGATCCTTTATGTCAAACCTCTTCACCAACTTCTGTGTGAAGTCCAGATAAGATGTGATGTTGGCATGTCCCAGAGTGACCAATCCATGGTACCACCACTCATGGGCCTCCTTGTCCAGATGCAAGGTAGTGAATTCAATCACTTCTGCCTCGAACATGGTGTTAAGCTGGAAGTAGGTGTCCAAATTTTGAACCCATGCTCTGGCTGCGGATTTGCTCGAACCATCAAAGGAGGGAATGGTGAGATTCCCAATCTCCTCATGAGATCAATGCTCTGTTGACCCCTGTTAACCTCCCTTGCCTTGTTCATGTACTTGATATTACAATAGTCTTATAGTGACATGGCCACCTGGAAATCCTCACCCATAGCCTGGTACTCCCTCCAATCATCATCAAAGGTCTCACCTTGACCTTGTTGCCCTTGATTCCCTGATTGTTGGTTCCCGAAGAATTGAGGGATAAGAGGCTTGGGAATTAGTCTACCAGTGGTACTGGTGCGAACTTGTGTGAGAATAAGATTTTTATTTCCCTCTGCATGGTTTCCATTATTTCCATTGAGACCCCCTGGACCATTGTTGTCCCCATGGTGTCCATTAGTGCCTCCATTACCATTGTTACCCCCAGGGTTTTGGTTT
>ML791875.1:164115-184026 GCA_009831015.1 Picea engelmannii
ACCTTCTTTTTCTCTTACTAATACCATGATACCCCCATGCCCTTTTCCATTCCCTGCTGCCTTGTTCCACACTGCTATCTTCCAATACCCTTCAAACAAATGTGTCTTGCACCCTTCATGCTCATGTGTTTCTATGAGGCAAATTAATTGTGTACCATATCTCTCCAAATTAGTTTTCTTGGGTGACTGCTGTACAGATGAGAATTGCTTTGGCGGTTGCTCTGTTTGGCATTGGCTTAAACGTGATTCGTTATGTAGCTATAATTTCTTTTCCAAATATGTATTTTTTATTCTTTCTTATATATATATTTACACTTTTTTTTTTTTTAATATGGATCTTTTGAATCTCTTATATATATATATATATATATATATATATAATATGGCAACCTAGTCTTTTTCTTCAATAAATTTTAAATGATCAAAAGTTGTGTGTCAATTAGAGAAACTCTGAATAAAGTATGGTTGTCTTTTTCTTCAATAAATTTTAAATGATCAAAAGTTGTGTGTCAATTAGAGAAACTCTGAATAAAGTATGGTTGGCCAAAAGCAAAATCAACCAATGGCCAATATCAGAAAACTAGACTCCGATACCAAATGAGACTAACAAACTTATTTCATACATAATTTATCCAAAATATTTAGAATATAAAGTAATCCATTTAAGACCAAATACTAATATATTGAATAAATGTATAAGAATGAATGAGATGAGATGATTATAATGACCCTTATACATATAGGAATTGACTAGTCATAAGGTAAAAGGGTATGTCTCTTGCCCTTTCATTAATTAACTATTAATTATTATTGATGTTAATATATATATAGTATGTTACAACATCAACAATCTTGTTCTCCTTCCCTCTAATATGTTTAATATAAAAGTCATATTCACTAAGAGATTCCAACCATTTTGTTTGCTTGGTATTTAGTGTTTGTTGTTCAAATAAATATTTCAGACCACTATGGTCTATTCTTAAGTCAAACTTTCTCCCCATCAAGTAATGTCTCCACATATTTAGTGCATGAACTATTGTAGCAAGTTCCAAGTCATGTGTGACATAGTTTTTTTCATACCCATTGAGCTTCCTGGATCCATAACAAATCACATGCCCATTTTGATTAAGAACTCCACCCAGTCCCTCTTTGAAAGCATTTGCAAATACCACAAAATCTCCATTTAGGTCGGTAATCTCAAGAATGGGTGCACTAGTAAGCAATTCCTTTAACAATAAGAAGTTTTCTTCACACTTTGGTGTCCATTCAAATTTAATTCCCTTCTTCTATAAAGATGTAATGGAATGAACAATCTCCTAAAATCCTTCTATGAATCTTCTGTATTATTTAGCAAGCCCCATGAATGACCATATCTCAAATACATTCTTAAGTGTAGGTCATTCCTTAATAGCGTCATTCTTCTTTGGATCCACTGTTATTCCTTCCTCAGAGATGATGTGTCCGAAGTAATGAATCTACCTCTAATAAAAGGAACACTTGCTTAGATTCACATACAACTATGCTCTCTTAGTACTTGTAGTACTAATCTCAAGTGCTCTTTGTTCTCCTCCTCTGACTTTGAATAAACAATAATTTCACCTAGTAATATAATGACAAACTTGTCCAAGTAATTTATAAATATTCCATTTATTAAGCAATTAAAGTAGTTGGTGAATTTGTCAGTCCAAATGGTACCGCTATAAATTCATAGTGCCCATACCTAGTTTTGAAAGTTGTTTTACTATTGTCTTCATCCTTTATCATTAATTGATGGTAGCCCAACCTCAGATCTATCTTTGAAAATATATTTGCTCCTCTTAGCTAATAAATAGGTCATATATTCTTGGTAAAGGATATTTATTTCTCACAGTGAATTTGTTCAACAGTCTAAAATCATTGCATAGCCACAAAGTCCCACCTTTCTTCTTCACAAAGAGTGTTGGTGCTCCCTAAGGAGAGACACTTGGACATATATAACCCTTTTTTAACAATTCTTCTAATTGAAATTGCAGTTCCTTCAATTCTAGTGTACTTGTTTTGTATGAATTCTTAGATACTATTGTAGCTCCAAACATCAAATTAATAGAAAAAATAAGTTTTTGGTGGTAAACTTGGTATTTCCCCAAATACATCTACATACTCTTGCAACACTATATAGTCCTTGAGATTTTGGCTTATACACTTTCCTGGCTCTTCCACATGAGCTACATACGACTAATACCCTTTCCTGAAGCATCTCTTCAACTATAAGGGCGAAATATCCATATTATAAGTGGTTATGGAAATACCTTTCATTGTCCCCTTCTTCATCAAGATAAGTGAAAGTCTTATTATAACAATCTAGGATAGCATGATGTGCATCCAATCAGTATGTTCTAATAAGAACATCATATGAACGAAGCTACATGTTTGGGTCTGCAATAGTGATGAGACCATCCATACCTAATGGGAATCCTTTGACAATCTCAATAAATTTCCTTTTAGTTTCAATAGCCAATTGAACCGATTATGATTTCTCATGCTTACTCCTTTTCAAATGAAATATTTCAACCAAATCAAGGGAAATGTAATTATGACTTGCTCCTAAACCAATTAAATTTGCAATAGTTTGATTGGTAATCTTACCTTGAACTTTAATCACATTGGACTGATGGTCTACCTATCAATTTTCTAGGGTGGCATATATTCTTGGGATGTTCCTACTCAAATATTCCATTGTATTTGCCTCTTGTATGTTGTACAAAATCCTCATTCTACCTTCCTTTTAAGGGAAATCTCTGTACAAATGATCTCCTTCACATCCCAATATTTTATTGGCTACCTTGCCCTTTTTCTTAAGGATTCTACCATTTTAGATCCACACTGAACTGGAAGGCTTTGTTGTTATGTGTTAGGATTGTTCTTGAATAAAGGAGGTTGAAATCCCTTCTTCATTTGATCTCAATTGGTCTTTTTCTTAACTCTCCAAGACCTTTGAAGATCTTCTTTGCTCTTACTCTAGTCATACAATTTTTTGGCCTTCCTAATTGTCTCTTAGTAATATGGCCTTCCTTCATCAAACTGGATCTTAACTTATAGAATGTAGGAAACCCACTTAATAATATTTGTATATTTTCTTTCTCATATTCAATATAGCTAACATACCTCAACAACTCCAAAAAATTCTTTTCATGTTCTTCCATAGTCATATTTCCCAACCCGAGCTTGAAAAATCCTTGCAACTTCTTGTCATAGTAGTGCTCAGAAAGACACTAATGCTGGAAATACTTAATGAACTAATTTTAGTAAACTATCCTCTCATCGATGTGCTTAAATTGCATCAGTTGGTCCCATTAAATATAAGCTTTCTCATGTAGGGTATGTATAGAAATTCTAGATTCTAGATTGGATGAGTAGTTATGAAACTGAAATTGCTTTCTTATTCCTAACAACCAAACTTTAACATCCTCTCCGATCTTGTTTTCACCATCAAAGGTTGGTGGTTTTATCTTCCTAATATCTCCTTGCATCTAGTTTTTCCCATACCTTTGTTGATTTTTCATAAGCTAGGTTAAGCATGAAGTTCATTCCATTTTAGCATTTCACTTAACCATAAACAATAATGTTGCAGCAACCAATATCACAAGAAGAAACACCAAGCAAAAGAACACACAAAGTATCCTAGGAAACCCTTCTCAACAAGGGAAGAAAACCCAACCAAATCCTTTGCTATATTATTCAAGAGAAATACCTTCACCTCCAAGAAATACCTAGCACACAAGAGGGTGCTTAAACCATAGAACTCTAGCGCCCAAGAGAGGTGCACACCTTTTTCCAAAGAGATGTACTTGCTGAAATTTCCAAACTCACAAGGAAGATATGATTCCACAATGAGGAATCATGCCTTACTTATATTAGACTTGACCAATCAACAAAGGCATCTATTGGCTCAACAGGGTTGACCTCTCTAGGTCACTTTATAATTTATTATTATTATTATTATAATTAATATTAGAAATACTAATCATCTTTTACATTTATTGTTAATCACATTAAGGTGGGGCCGACCTATACCCTTTACATAACAATTAGGGTTACAGGCATGTTTGACTCTTGAACAACATATAACAAAGGATCTGATACACCCACTAGGGGCACATCCATAGGGATGTCATAGCTCTGGCTCATTGCATTACATAGAAGAACCAGATCTACACATGTTCACCTATTCTCATCCACATGCACGTCCACTCTATAGATCTCCATTCCCACTGCCTCACACAGGAGAATCATCTAGAGTTTTCTCGTCAACTCTGCTGCTCAGAGGAGGCTAACACATCATCTTCATTTCTGTTCACATGACGATGCACCAAACACTTTTGGGATTTCACACGTTCACCTTGTGCTTAGCGACATGCACGTCCAACTCATCAGATAACTTTTCCTACCAGATAATCATCTAGAGTTCTTCTCACTCTCTTCATGGAGGAGGTCATCTCTACGTTCCTAGCTCTATCTCAGGCAGGAACCACGAACCCTTCTTAGGGGATTTCTCTCAGGTTTGTAAGATGAGAGAAAGGCTTCACATAACTGCAATGATCTACACCTCAAAGGTTTGTAAGTTAGAGAATGTCTCACATAGCTGCATTCATCAACAGTCCCTCTCAGCTAGAGAGGCATTCTTTATCATGCCAAGGCTCACATGGATGTATTTTGAATTTTGTCTTGGATGGAGTTATCAACACTCCCTCTCAACTAGGGAGCCATCCTTCATGAAGTTAATATGGTGAAGATATCTGCAATCTACTCAAGTTTAGGAAGATACTGCATGTGTACAATTTTCCTCTGCATCATATATTTGAAATAAGGATATTTCATCTTATCGTATTTCAATCCACCAGGAAACACTGGGTTCTCAAGGAGCTTTACTCACGGTTCTTGGTTATCATCATAAGATCCATCTCATGGTCAACTAAATCTGTCAAAATCTTGTGAAGCGACATTCTTAGCACACTCGATGCTATATACTCTGCCTCTGTGGTACTCAAGACTACACATTTTTTGTTTCCTGCTGCATTAGGAAACCATGGAAAACTGCACAATAGAACATCAATAAGATGTGCTTTTTTGGTTCACTGTACTTTCTTCTCAATCTGAATCGACATATCCTGCAAACTCAAGTTTATACTGGAGGTATATCTCAAGCCATATCCAACTTTGCCTCGTATATATCTCAATACATGTTTTGCTGTTGTCTAGTGATTCTGTCTCGGTTGACTCATGAAATGACTAGGCACATTCACTGCATGGCATGAATCAAGTCTGGTGTTGATCATATACATTAGTGATCCAATCAGCTATGGATCAGTCTCGTCTGAATCATCATCAATCTTCTTCTTTAAAAATATCATGGTGGATTTTGCATTCTGTCATACTGGACTTCTTTAATATTTTCGTTGTATATTTTCCTTGACTCAGGAAAATATTATCGATCATCTGTCATACTTCTTGTCCCAAGAAGTAGTGCATCATAATCAAATTCTTCATCTCGAATTCAGAATTCAAGGATTACTTGTAACAACAACACTTTCTGAATAAGTCATCAGGATCAAGCTCTCGTCACCAACATTGTAATGATATAGGTTTGGATCAACAACACTCTTGCTGAAATCCAAACTTATCAAGAATCTATCTATCTGATATAGTTTCCAACTCATGGATGGTAGTGTATCGGGTTCAATGAATCAAGTGTCTCATCATAGACAACTCCCTCTGTTTGTGATAAACATCTGGCTATAGATCTCGTTTTGTATTTCTTGACACTTTCATTGGCTACATGCTTGATCATATAGATCCAATTAGAAGTTACCACAAATTTCCCTTTCTGGTCCTTGAATAATATATTATGCATCATTCTTTTAAGATATACTTGTATTCTTATGTTATGGCATCTTTCCATACCAGTTCTCTTGTTGCTTCTCTAAGACAAGGAGTCTCAACATCAATGAAGTGGCTCATGACTGAAGGATAGTTTGAAAATATCTTTTTCTTTCTCAGAATGTGCCTTGAGAGGATTGTATGTTTCTCTACCTCTTGCAGAGTGAGTCTAGGTAGGCATCTTATTCCCTACTGCAATATCTCTAAACATATCAATTGGAGAAGATGGATAACCTAGAGTAATGTTTGTCTCCCTCTGAATTTCTGAGTGGGGAGAAGGTATTGTCTCACTGTCAATCTCCATCTGAGATTCTCTGGGTCTTTAAAAAAATTGTCTCTTCTTCAAGGACAATGTCTCTGCTTGTCTCAATATGTCTCTGACTAGGGATTTCTTTGAATATTCATTGTATCCTTTCTTCCTAAAGGATCTAGCTTGGAATTCTTCTCTTTGGGTACATGAAAATACCTTGGGCACCCAAATAACCCGAAGTGTTCAATCTCAGGCTTAATTCTGGTGAAGACTTCTTCGGGAGTTATGTTTTTCACAGTCTGGTGAAGAATCTTATTTTTCACATATACTGTGTCATGCATGCTTCTTCCCATGAAATCCTAGAAGGATTCTGATCATGCTTTGTAGCATTGGTTGTCTCAATGATGGTTCTATTTTTCTTCTTTCTCAAATGGTTTTGGCTCCTTCTGAGTCAAGTGACTCCCTCTAAAGGATAAACATCTTCTTTTCTTGTTAACCTATATGGAACAACAAAACAAAAAGAACCAACACAAGAATATCTCCTAAAGGAGAATAACTAGTACATCTCTAGAATCAAAACATTTTAAGGAATATTGTCACGGATACAACACCTAATTGTAATGTAGCAAACTTTTAGAAATATAGGTTAGAGGAATGACAATTACAACAATCAAACCTAAAGTCTTTACTTTGAGTGTGTTGTTTCTCTGAATGCACTGAGATCCCTCTAGATCCATGACTTCAACAAAGGTTCCTTCCTCCTGCAATTTCACTCATGAAAAATAATATATACAAGTGCATACCCAAGGGTGCTGATTTGATTTCTTCAATGGATCTTGGCTGATCTCTATCCTCTGAGATCTTTATGAAGAATATAGTCATGATGTCACCTTTTGTCATCTTTGTTATTTTGAAGCTGACTCTTCAAAGTAAGGGCTTGAGTAGGTGATTGGCTTCCTTGTCCCGACATCATCTTCCTTCCATTCATTGATAGTTATATTTGGTAAACCATTTTGTATTACCCACAATAAGTCTTCCTCTGAAGTCTTGTCTTTCAAAAACTTTGAATTTGCTTGATCCATCAAGCTTATCTTCCATCATAGTTTTGTTCATCATAATTTTAGATTCTTCACAACCCTTTGTCAACTAGGCTAGAAAACCTAACAGCTAGGCTAGGATAACACTTTTAGGTTTTTTTGGATTTATGACTGCCAACAATAAGCCTTTGAGAGATAGGAAAATACTGGTGAGCTGAATATCTCCTTCAATGAGTTTGCAGAAACCCTAATTTTGAAATTTCTGCAGAAATTAGCGAAACCCTAGGGCCAAAATTTCAGAATCCTCGGAATGTCACTCTGAGAGTCTCTGGAGATGCGTTGGAGGAGGCCATACTCTCCCATGCCAAAATTATCCCAAACGTTCAAGTGTTTAAGGGCCAAAACACCTCATAAAGGAAGGCTGTACAAATTTTCGGGAAACCCTAGGAGGGCCGTACGATTCTGCAGAAGAGAGAGGAGTCTGATAGATGCTTGTGCAATAATGGGTTCTTCAAGACCTATGCTCTGATACCATGTTGATTTTTCATAAGCTAGGTTAAGCATGAAGTTCATTCCATTTTATCATTTCACTTAACCATAAACAATAATGTTACAACAACCAAGATCACAAGAAGAAACACCATGTAGAAGAACACAAGAAGTATCATGGGAAACCCTTCTCAACAAGGGAAGAAAACCCAGCCAAATCCTTTGCTATATTCTTCAAGGGAAAGAACTTCACCTCCAAGAAATACCTAGCACACAAGAGGGTGCTTAAACCATAGAACTCTAGTGCCCAAGAGAGGTGCACACATTTTTCCAAAGAGATGTACTTGCTGAAATTTCCAAACTCACAAGGAAGATATGATTCCACAATGGTGAATCATGCCTTACTTATATTAGACTTGACCAATCAACATAGGCGTCTATTGGCTCAATAGGGTCGACCTCTCTAAGTCACTTTATAATTTATTATTATTATTATAATTATAATTAATATTAGAAATATTAATTATCTTTTACATTTATTATTAATCACAGTAAGGTGGGGCTGACCTGTACCCTTTACATAAAAATTAGGGTTATAGGCAGGTCTGAATCTTGAACAACATATAACAAAGGATATAATACACCCACTAGGGGCACATCCATAGGGATGTCATAGCTCTGGATCACTGCATTACACAGAAGAACAAGATCTACACACATTCACCTGTGCTCATCCACAGACATATCCACTCTACAGATCTCCATTCCCACTGCCTCACACAGGAGAATCATCTAGAGTTTTCTTGTCAACTCTGCTGCTTAGAGGAGGCTAACACATCATCTTCATTTCTGTTCACATGGCGATGCAACCAACACTTTTTGGATTTCACATGTTCACCTTGTGCTCAGCCACATGCACGTCCAACTCATCAGATCGCTTTTCCTACTAGATAATCATCTGGAGTTCTTCTCACCCTCTTCATGGAGGAGGTCATCTCTACGTTCCTAGCTCTGTCTCAGGCAGGAACCACAAACCCTTCTTAGGGGATTTTTCTTAGGTTTGTAAGCTGAGAGAAAGACTTCACATAGCTGCAATGATCCACACCTCATAGATTTGTAAGCTGGAGAATGTCTCACATAGCTGCATTCATCAACAACCTTCCCCTTTGATGTATGAATGGAGACACTTCTCGACTGCTCTATGATTTTTTAGATGCATATGGATTCCTCACATAATGTGTTGGTGAGTAATGATGCCTTCACATTTTGGTAACAGTTCTTAAGTGTCTAGATCTTCCATGGTTTTCTCTTCTTGAATGAACTTTGCCTCCTTTCTCATACCTCGAACTTGATCCATTCTTCATTTGCTTTCGCAAATGATTTAAGCTTTGTAGTAGCTGAGTGTTTAATTGATTTTTCTCCTCTTGAGATTTCAATATCCTCTTATTATCAACTCTATAGATTTGCACCTCCATCTTCAAGATCCTTATAGTTTCTACCAACTATAATGACTCCATTCTCTTTCTATTCTCATTAGAATCTATCTCTTCTATTTTGATATTTATACCTCTAACTTCATCTTTGTGGATGTCAAGTATTTGTCGATCTTCCATGTCTCCTCTTCAATAATATTCTTCAATTCTATTCTTTACTTGTCCTTGTTATAGCTTTGTCTATGCAAGAAGTGTGTATACCAATAAAACTATTAGATACATCTCAATTCCAGGTCTATAACATTTTCTTTCATTTGCTGGTAATTATGCACTTCATCAGTTTTATTAAATTAAGGCTACTGCCCTCTTTCTTCTCAAGTTATAAATATTATAAGGCTCTTCTCCATCATCTGAGACATCAAAATTACTCCCCTCTAAATTAACCTTCCAATGACTACACCCATACCCGATTTGGCCTTATAAGCTGTAAATTATGGCTTTATACAGTCCTTTCTCCCCATGGACATAGCCTACAAACTACATTTTCCAAAATCTTTGATGGAGCTAACCCTAAAATTCAATAATTTATCCATTTACACCTACATAAGTTACCAAAATACTCTAACAAACTTCCAATTTGGTAATTTCAATGCTTAATTTAACAATTGTAAAATTCAAACACTATTTCCCCCAATTATTCTCATGGAGAAATTTTGTCAAACACTTGTCACACAAACTACAATTTCTTCATATACGACATAATTTTGTGTCATACAACCCTAGCGTTGTAAACAATATATCTAATACCATTCTGTAACATACCCAATATCCTTTGTTCACTTGGACGACATGGAGTACTCTTTTAACCACAAAAATTCACACTACTTTTTACTATGTTACCATATCTCATTATTCTATTATTAACTACCTACCATATGCATACATGACAATACATATTTATGCAACATAATGTAACCATTCAATTATCCATGAGACCATAAATTATAAATGCAGGGTAATACATGTAGTTATAATTGAATAGACTAGAAATTAATTTAACCGTGACATAAAGCATACTAATTCAACCTTAATTCAATATAATTCAGAGGTACATTCATGAACACTTATTTATATGGAATTGTCCACCAACTAGCTGCATAAGAGGGATGTTTCATTGAACCATAGGCTCCTTGTTGCACCAATACTTCTCTTTAAAGAAAATTCCATCCTCGAGTTGAGGCTATTAATCCATAATGGAAAACTCTTCCTATGGCCGACACTAATTCTCTTCTCACAACCCAATTCCTTGTTTCATAGTCAATATTTACACTTACAAAAATCCAAATCCACAACCCCCTTCCCGACCAAGCTACACAACCCGAGGAATGGGATCCCCTTCTCTACTCAATAGTCCCTCAGGCTATCCCACTTCCCTCTAGGGCTCGAACACAGGCTGACCAAGAAATCTCATTGCGGGGATTTCCAAGGAGTATCAACTATAACTAAATTTACTCAATAACGATGATTATCAACCATACAACCATAATTCTCATTTAATCCATGGCTGTATCTTTCATGATTCATTTATATCATGCTCATGGTAGTTTTCTCAAAGATAATTCTCTCGATTTCCCCAACTGAAGGATAGTTTGCAAGGTAATTCAAACTCTTGATAGTTCAAGCTCTCTACTAATTCTAAAGACACCCAAAGCAACATTATAACTCCCCTCTCAAACCTTGAAGAGAGTGATAGTTCACTTGCATGGAAAAAACGTAAAGCTTGAGTTGCATGGTATGAAGGGGCCACATATCCTTATGGAGACCCATGTACCTCCTTCATGCACTAACCCTCCCAAAACTTAATAAAACAACGATTAGTTAATAATAAGGGGACATAATTAAGGTTACAAATACTTTGGGTTGAATCACTTACTTGTTGAAATAATGTAACTGGAAAGAGTGTTATATTTATTATTGATATATTATTCATTAGATCAATCCCCTTTTGCGGATTGATCATGTTAGGTATTGTAAATAACCAAATCGCCTTTTGCGGATTGGTAAAACCCTAATTGTAATAGGCAGAATGAGAAGTCAGCCCCCATATTAATTAAAGGTGGTTATAACCACCCAGATTGAGAAGTCGGCCCTGCCAGTGAAAAGTCACCTACTATATTGTATAAATAAAGAGGCTAACGCCTCATTTGGACACACACTCATTTGTTCATCAAAGCACAAGTTCAGAGCTGCTGTTGGAGAAGAAAGAAGAGAGAGAGAGACACATTCTTGGGAGAGGACTTTCTGTATTTGTTTGAGTTATCTCTTAGCATTGTATTGGCTATCTATATTAAGGAAGTTTTGCTAGGTTTTCTCCCTCATGAGGGTTTCCCAGGATAAATGATGTGTCTCTTGTTCTTGTGTATTTCTCAATGATCCTAGCTATGCTAATGTTATCTAGTTAAATGAAAAGAAACCTAATAATAGATTAAACCTTAACATTACTAAGGTCCTTAAGCCTCCTTGTCTTTCCCCTCTAATGGAGTCATATCCCGCCATTATTTTGTCCTTCTCTTATGCAACTAGTGATGTATTTTACTAGAATTCAATGTTCGTTTACAAATTACATTTTCTGGCTTATAGCCATTCATCATGTACATAAACAATACTGAACTGGGGATCAAAATTGAGGTATTACAACTCCCTTAATCTATGGTAGAATTTAAATGATAACATGTGATAGTAATGACCATCTACTTGAGATTCACACGGGTCTTAGTGATAAAATAGAGGTCTCAGGATATAAGAACATCATATATCCTAACCAAAGAATACCATACCAAGCCATTTTAATTCCAACATGAAATGGAGATAGAGGATGACCCAACCCCTCTCCGATGAAAATGACATTTTGTGGTTCATGACGAAACCATCTAGGTGGTGGGAAGTTGTGAATCACTATGTGGAGGTCATGAATAACTTCCCATTTAGACTCCTTCCTACTTGGCATAACTTGTTATTTAGATCTCTTGAACTTATATAATTGAGATCCAGTAAGATCATTCTTAACAACCAAATCTTCACCACTTGACACATGTTGTTCCATTTGAAAACATCTACATTTGGTCTAGACAATACACTAATTAGGTCCCCTTAACCGCTTTCTCAAATTTAAACCCACACGCATAATCAAATTTATCTTGTGTTGCCACATCATTAGTAGGCATGATGGGATCATTTATAGAGACCACACTTTCCCCTTCGAGAAGTGTATGAATGCACTCATAAAATCGTAACATTCACACAATTTTTTGGATGTCAATAACGCTAAAAAATGGTCAATCCACTCCGTCATTAATAAATTTGTTTCAACCACCACCTACATGATGCATTACCAAATCAATGAGCATGTGGTGGACTATTTTTGGACCCCTAGCTATAAATTGACATCTCAAACATCCAAATATTGATCTTACCAATTGTTCATCCCAAATTTTTGCTACCAAAATTCCATTCCTCTTTGAGTGACCATCCTTCATTCATCATCCATAGCTCCATGGACCCTTTATGAGGATTGGGGAATGGATGTTATGTTATTGGATCCTTCTCCCATTGCGAGGATTTATTGAGTCAATTTTGGTGGACTAAAGAATTCTCCGATTGAAGAAGGACCCAAAAGAAGAGGGGATTTGATGTTGTAGCACCACTTACAAGGTATCAAAATTGTAATATTTTTTCACTTAGTTTATATATGGATCTATGTTCTTCCCTTCGCAAAAAATGTGTTTTCATTTCTATTTGTCATTCACATGCATATGCTTGAATGTTATTTTCACTCAACTTGCTTTCATTTTGAGTCAATTTTAGTTATTAGAAGGAAGATCTACTATGGTTTGTTTTTTAGATATGTGTTGGAGATCTAGGAGACCGTCGTCGATTTAGTGACCTTCTCTTCATGCTCCTCCAACTCAACAAGCAACCTTGAATATTTGTAATGGGAAAAGTTCTCCATGGGGATTTTCCACGCTCCTCCTACAATTGAAAATCATTATTTTATAGTTATTTTGAATTCTTATTTTGGGGTTTAGGTTAAAATAGTAGTGACATTTTTCTCCATGTTCCAGTGATCTATTCCAATGTTGTGGAAGGATCCTATCCTATATATGTTAGATTATTCCTATCCGCATAATGATGACTCCACTAGTGAAGATATTTTGAATATTCTTTCTTTTTGGTTGGTCCTTTTTGTGTTCTAGGCAATTCTCTTTCTTTCTGTCAATTAACTTTTTGTTTTTAAGTTTAAAGATCCAACCTAGATCACTTCTAGGAGTGTCATTTTTCATTTTCCTTTGATTTTAGTCTACCCTGAAAGTCTCTGACTATCAAGATCTTTTCCCTAAGGTTGTGCACTTTTTGGTTCGTTATTTGCATGATAGTGCACTTAATGGCGTGCAAGCCATGTAGTTTCCATACCTTTTTTTGCATGCCCATGGGTCTATGTATGGAAGTTCTGTGTGACCCTTCCTTATGTTTGACCAATTTTGTTGTTGTCCAACTTTCTTCTGCTAGTTTTTCTGTTGTGCCCAATGTTTGATGAAGTTTGTTTCTTTAGTAGAAAGTACCACATAGGAAAGGTTAATTTTAAATCGAGTACTCCTCCTTTTTACATTGCAATTTTAGTTGCATTCCTTTTCTAGTTTGACTTTATCAATACTATTTGTTGAATTTTCTTTCTCTCACTTCCTATTGATTTTATTTTCCTTATTTTTAAGTTGATTGCTTATGCATGTTTGTTAAGTTTATTTCAATATATCAAAAAGAAAAAGAAAAAAAATTTCGTGTTCTAGTCAGGATAGAGGAACAAAGGCCTAGTGACCTTTCTTCACACTGGGAACTATGTACAAGCCTGAGATGGAGATCAAACACATATTTCTACATAATATCTATGTTGGTGAAGTGAGTGGGCTATAATTCCCTCATTTACGGATCATAAAAACAAAGGGTATCTAAGCCTAAGAGAGAGTTGTACAAGGGAGTGTGTCCTCAGTTCCTTGTCACCCTTTATTTTATCCTCTTTGAGATTGACAGGAAGCGATAAATGGATGTAGCATCTAAACTTAATGGATGTAGCATCTAAATTGTTCATCCCAATAGTGCTCTATTTACCTAGGCCCCTAAGTCCAACTTCACATGATAAGATCATTTTTTCTCATAGTCCAAATTTATCCACCATTTCCATCTTATATGGCCTTTTCTGCAACTACAAATATCAATAGGAATTACTTCCAAGTTAGAGACATTGAATTCAATACACTCACCATAGAACACGAGAAGAGCTAGTTTGTATGTTTTATAAATTAAAGTTTAAAATATCTAAAAATATTTGAGCCTGTAAGGAGATAAATGAAAATGACATTTTCCATGCCTTAGATAAATTGGATTTCAAAACTTCAAAATCCATAGTACCCTTGTTATCATAAACTTTGACCATAGTAAATGATATTTGGTTAATTGCATTACCTTTATATAAATTGAATGCATACTTAAAATTCCTTGGGATAGATATTCTACGACAGTTCGAGAAGTTTTGGAATGCTATGATGTCGCTGGATAAGACCAGGAGGATGAAGATCCACGAAACTTGCAAATACTAGAAACCAAAGGAGAGCGTGTATTAGAGGGTCCTAAGATTGAGTCTATCATCTATGAAAAGTTGTTGAGAAAACAAAAAGTGAATATTGGCATAGAGGATAAGCCCAAGTTCGTGAACATAGGAGACTACTGGAATGAAGAGACTGTTGAAAAGATAACTGATTTATTGTGTGAATATCAAGACCTATTTTCGACTACATTTTGAAAGATGAAAGGGATTGATGGAGATCTAGGAGAGATAAATATCCCTTTGAAGCCACATGCTTCCATTGAAGCAGAGATCATATTGATTGAAACTGATATATAAATACAAGGAGAAAGTAGAGATACATATGATATTGGATACAAGTCAGTTTGCACTCAGACATTGGTCAATAAGCCAGTGTTGGGGGGGAAGATATGCATTGTAAGTCGAGATGACTGAGACTTGAGGATTCTAGCAGCGCTATGGGAATATTGGACCACAAGTAAGAAGTTGATAGGACAAACACCATTTAGATTAGTGTATGGACAAGAAGCAATTATGCCTATGGAATTCATTGTGTCAAGTCTATGCATAGTCACGTTGATAGAGTTTACTAACCCAGGATCATTAGAAAGAAGACTATCGGAGCTAGTAGAATGGAAGAAGACCGTTTTGTTGTAGGATTTCATCAGCAAGTTCAGAAAACACACGAGAAATTATGGCATGAAAGACACATTAAACATAAGAAGTTCTAGACAAGAGACCTGGTTTTTCTCTATGACAACAAGTTTTTGCAGCACCCTAAAAAGTTCCAAATGAGGCCCATATGTGATAAGGTTTGTGACAGAGGCGAGTGTTGTTCAATTGGAGAAGCTAAATGGGGAAATTGTGGAAGGAATGGTAAACGAAAGTCGACATAAACTGTATAGGGACAGTTGTGCTTCCACACAATAGTATGAGTGCATAGAATGTGTACTATAGTACTTGTATAATAGTATTTGTATTATAGAAAGAAAAAGAAAAGAAGAAAATCAATAAAATAGTTTGAGGCAAGAGACAAGTTTATGCATAAGGTATTGTTCAAATAGTTAAACTAGTAAGGAAATAAACAAGAAAATGTCGTAGAGATGTAGAAAGAGGAAGGAATTGTGCGTAGGAAGGAGGTTTTAATTGCGACAAAGATCTATGCAGAGGATGTGACAAACATTAAAGAGAAAACATGACGAAGAGGTAGTGGAGACGCGCAGTCATAAATGAAAAATGACAAGACAATTTTGACAGACTGGAAAATCTAGCGTATGATCCTCTGGATGATACGAAGTTAATGAAGAGTTAGGGAAATAATTGAATGCAAATTCAAGTGGATTAGATTGCAAATTTGGGCGCGAATAAGGATGGAAACAACTGGCGACAGGATATAAAAGCAGATGAGGGGTCAACATGAAAAGGTTATTGTTGTTCTAGAATTCAAAAAGACAGAAAGAGCCGAGCAAGTTTGAGAGAGCTGAGCAAGTAAGTTGCAAATGTGAGTTATTTGCAGAGAGCTATGGCGTCATCAAAGACATGAGCTTCTACATCAGGAACAAAGAAACAATGTAGTAAGCAAGCAACAATTCCAATAGAATTTATGGTATCAACAATTATGTTAACATTAGGAAACAATCTATCAAATAAGTCCCAAACCTAGTTTCTATTCTTTCATAATAGAGAATGCTTGGCTTGACACTTGTTCCTAACCTAGTTTACTGCTAACTCAAGATCCCCAAATATCTTGATATCTTTAAATTTTCGATTTTTTTGCATATTACAAACAAAGAATAAGTGTCTTATATTCTACAACATTGTTTCTACTCTCAAAATCCATCCTATAAGAAAGAGGAAAATTTATCCTTGTAGGTGAAATCAATAATACAATAGACCTTGAACCTTCCCTAGAAAATGGTCTATCAAATTACATTGTCCACAAACTTCCATGATCATTACAAAACAACTCATTTTTAATTTGAAAACTCCTTAGTAGAATTATAATAAAGACCGAGGACATAACTCCCTAATTCTTCAATAATACACAATGGATAATTAAGAAGGTGAGAAGGATCACTAGAGTTCATGTTAAGCTCTATAAGAAACTTGCAAGTCTTTTTAACAAACACAAGGACAAATGCATAAGTAAATTCTAGCTTAATATTTTCACAAAGGATAGCTCCCCAATTTATAGATAAAAACATCATGTGTGTAAGAGGAACAACAATGACCACAACATCCATCCTTACGATTTCCCTAGGTATTTGTGCCAATATTACAATCAGATCCTTAATTATGCTTTACATGGGAATTTGTTAGAGCCATATGAATATAAATCTCTATACAATCTTTTAATTTCCAACCCAATATTTTCCATTACCTCTTTTATAATGAGGGAATGAGAATCACCATAACCAAACAAACAACCGTGATGGTGTAAATATTGTACAACCAAAGTGATATAAAAAGGATCACTGCCATTTTTTCTTCCATCAAAGGATGTGCCCAAAATAATCCTTTAGTGATCCTCCTTTGAATTGGTAGAGTCAACTTGTATATTAGGACCCTTCACCCCTAACCATTGGGATATTTTCTTTCTATGAGGAGGAAATTTGACTAACTCATATGAAGGCTCATGGATATTTAATTTTCATAGTTCATGGGTAAGATCAAAATTAAATTATTGATTTTATTTCGTGGTTTTTAGAGTAACATCATTGGGCACAACTAATGGAAGTTTTGTGGCACATATTTATAAGTATGATCATAATTGCGAATTATAGTTAGGTTTATTCACAATAGGTTGATAGGATTAAATGAATTTATTGGACTTGATAGAGTGGGTTAAAATAGATTTTTCCCATGCAAGTTTAAAATTGTATGGATCACATCTAATAGGTATTGATGTTACTTTAGGCTTATAATTATTTCACTCTTTTTAGGATTGGTTGCATGTATCCTTTGCCTCAACTCATACTTTTGTTTGATTTCCACCAAAGCATTTTCTAAGATGGACTTCAAATTTAAAGGGGTTAAGCCAAACTCTTCAACATTTTCAATTGCCTCATAAATACAAACCTTTTCACTTTTCAGTTATTAATGTTCATGTAAAGACAAGTGGAATTCCCCCCATCACTATGTATTATATTGATGTATGTGATAGTGCCAATTTTCTCTTCTCCTTGGACTTCTTCATAATAAGTAAGTTGCAATTATAAGACAATATTTGGGCTAAATTAAGATTAGATGCTCCTTTAACAAGGCCTAGGGGTTCTTCATCTTCGTGACCTTTTTCCCTATTGGGTTGTTGATTCAAATTCCTTCTAAACCGTGGTTTATTTCCCTTGCAATGATGTTGAACTCTAGGAGTTGGTACTATTGCAAGTGAGTATGATGATTATGTTTTATCCTAGTTACACCATTCATGAGGGCTCTTAGCATCTTAGTTATGTGTTCAAGTTTTGAATCCCAATCTTGAGAGAAATATGAAAGGGGAAAAAATTCTTCTTTATATTTCTTCCTCTCGAAAGGTTTGGTGTGGAATATAGATAGTTCACCAACCCAATTGGTTATACACTTTTTTGCCATATTTTTCAACCATCTTCTCGCATCACCTTGAAAGGAATGAGAAAAAATTCCCATGAATATGTTACTTCTTCAACAACAAAATTATCTATACAATATTGAAAAGTTGTTGTATGATTTTTTCTCAAATGATATCACTTCCAAGGGCGATACCTTTATATAGAGATTAGGAATGTCATTCAAACTAACATGAAGTTGAAGAGGGAATTACCTTGACTTAAGACAATAATCACAATTAGAATTATTAACTCTGTCCATCTTTGTAGGTATTTTTTGGCTTGTGGATAAAGAGTGCTTAGGAAAAACATTTCTTCTCAACAAAGAATTCCATGGGAGAAAAGGGGAGAAGATCACATCCAAACTAATAAAGGATATAGGATACTAATACAAAAATATTAAAGGTAAGCCTAATACAGTTGTATGATTCCTAGGAGAATGTGTAATTACATGTATTTCTCTTTCTAAAGTAGGAATATGAAATAAATCATTAACTTTGTGTACATGTTTATTTCCAAAGAATAACATGATCAACTTGATTTGACAAGGATTGCATTGACACTTCACCTTGCGAGAGTCTTCTTTGAAGCTAAATCTCTTGGAAATGAAGATATATCTAGGCTTGAATGGCTACTTCTCCATCTGGGCTCCAAATTGTATGAACAAAGATGTGGGGTTGTTGAGCGAGAAAATACCACATGCTTATTAAAGAATCTCCAAGATTGATAAAATCCATGGTATTGTTGTGTGTACTATCTCTCTCTATGTATTTCTCTAATGAGGGTACAACTTTACAACTTTCATCTATTGTTTAGAAAAAACCAAAGTCCCTGGCAACACCATCAATTCAAATGTCCCCCCCATATGTTCCTAGCAATTAAGGAGAAAGGTTTAAGGGCATCTCTAGAAGGTAGTACATCTCCAATCTAGGTTCAAGAACCAAATAAAGTCAACCCTTACTTCTTCAAAAAATAAATACAATCATTATATATCTTTAATTATCACAATATTTATAAAGTGTGATCTAAAAAATTTTAGCACTCGATTTTCTTTAGAGGGTTGTCTATCCATTGTGCATCACTCTCCTATTCCATGACATAATACCTTTGTGTGTATGAATGTAAAAGACTTACAAATATTACAATATTTAGGAGAGTAATGTATGCCAATTATCATTTAAATGTTATTAGAAGGAACATTTCATGAGCATATGAGATGAATACATGAAATGTAGAGTAAATCAACAAAACATTACAAAGAATACTATCAAAATCATATTATCAGTAGAACAATCCAAGAATTATAATCATGGTATTAATATGAAAGGATCAAATTACAACTAAAAAAGGGTGAGAAATTCGGGCACATGAGAGAATAAGAGGCTCAATATATCAAGAGTACATGAAAAGGATTGGGGGGATTCACTATAATCCATTCTTATCCCAAAATTATCCCAAAATTCTAGTCAATATGATATAGAATTGTAGGTTTACATGGAATTAAAACAACACAAGATTACAAATAGGAGTGATGCATTCACAAAGGAAGAAACAATTATGTAGTATT
>ML791875.1:224418-237116 GCA_009831015.1 Picea engelmannii
CGTTCAAACCAAATGCATAGCTATCTCCATAACTCTCTCCACAATATCACCATGAATCTCTCAACAAATCTTCATCCCTAACTTCTCTCATTTCTCCTCATCTCTAATTCATATGTAGAATTCTAGAATTATTCTACCACATTACAAAGCCATCATTTAATTAAACATCACAAGTAGGATTTATTCTTTCATACTCCCCTGTAACGAGTACTTGTGATTTCAATATCCTTTGAATTGGTTCCATTTCCATATTCTTTGTTTTTTCCTTCACTTCTCTTAGTATTCATCTTCAGTCTTCAATGATCTTTGGTATTTTTCATTCTTCGTCCTTGAACCTCTCCATTTGTACCTAAAAACATAAATAGCGTTTGTTGAAGTCCATATAAAAAAGTTACCATCCACCGAAATACATGGGTCACTAGCCATTGTATCCGTCAGTTCTCTAGGAAACATTTTATCGTACATGGTTCATCAACCATTCTTTCATCACGTGTCTTTATACATGTACCTTTTACTCCCCCCGCATCATCATCAATCATCATCAATCATCATCACGGGTTTTCTTTGTCTTACTTGTAACCATACTCTCAATGCACCTGCATCAGACTACCAAGGAACAAAAGACTTATTCATGGACTCATGTCCATGATTTCATCAATGTTGGTAGATTGGCTCCTTTGACCCACAATTCCTCTGTCTCTATCTTCCATCTCACAAACTTTTGTTTCATAGTTTGCTCCATGCAAGTTCCTTTTTCCTAACTTGCAATTTCCCTTTCATGCTCAACTACACAAACCCATTTTACATGACTTGCAATTTCTTTGTTTGTCTCATATCTTTTGTTAGTCATGGAGTACCTTGAATATTTTACCAGTTGTGGACAACCTCAAATTGGTGATTCTTCCCACAGTCGAGCTTCTCCTCTTGAGTCCTGACTTGTCACTTCTTAATTTCCTTCAACAAGTCATATCTCATGACAAGTGGTTTTAACCACAAACCCTTCATTGCATTAGTGGTTTTAGATGACCACAAACTATGCATGCATTACAAAGTGGTTTTTAGAGTATCATGAACATAAAAAATTATGAGGAATACATGTCTCATCGGGCTTACATCAAGTACAAACAATTTCAAAATTTCAACTCATGCTAATCTAGCCTTTATATAAACATAAGACCAATACCTTTTTCAAACATTATTCAAAGGCCATTAAATTACTTAGGGATTTTTTTTCATGGATTTACTGCATCAACACAACACACGGTACTATTTATTTTACCTTGCTTCGCTTCCTTCTTCTTGCCTTTAATTTTATGTCTTTCTTTTGTTGCATCAAACTCTCTTCCTTTTTCGATGCTTCTCTTCCACTTCTTCATTCTTATGTCCATTTTCCTGTGCCATTATCTTCGTTGCTTTATCTTTTGTTGTCCTTTCCTCTTTTCTCTTCAATATGCCCTTGCCTTTTGCTTCTTTTTTTCATGTCTAAGAGTCTTTCATCTTTCTTCTTTCTATGACATTTTCCTTCTACTAAGCCCTTCATTTTGCCATCCATGTTATTTCTCAATCTCTTCATCTGAGCTTCAATGTGTTCACCTTCTTCCTCAACAAGTATTTCACCTTGCTAGATACCTCACCTAGGTTGTCTCTTTCTTTGAACCTAGTCTTTCGGTATTTAGGGTCCTTATTCACCTTGGACCTTCTCTCTGAGTTCTTATATGTTTCCCACTCTTCACTTCAATAGTTGTAGGCTTCTTCTTGCCACCAAATTCTTCTTCTCTCTTAGTATTATTATTGCTTGCACTTTTCTTTGTCATCTTATTTTTTTCATGGAGTCAACATCATCTTCTCTCTTCATCTTTTATCATTGGTCACCCATCAAAAATATTTCCCGATACACTTCCATCCGTACTATCATTGCACTAGCTACATCCATGAGTTGGAAACTACATCAGATGGATGTAAAGACATCCTTTCTCAATGATGAGATTGAGGAATAATTTTATATCGAGCAATTGGAAGGATTTGTGATACACAAAGATAAATCTCATGTGTGCAAGTTGAAGAAAGCCCTGTATGGACTAAAGCAAGCACCTCATGCTTGGTATGAGAAAATGGATGGATTCTTGATGAGTTTGGGTTTTAGAAAGAGTGTTGTTGGTCCAAACCTATATTATCGTATTGTTGGTAATGAGTACCTAATCTTGGACCTATATGTGGATGACTTATTCCTCACCGAGACTTATTGTTGAATGTAAGCAAGCATTGACTTCTGAATTCGAGATGAAGGATCTGGCTATGATGCACTACTTCTTGGGATTCAAAGTATGGAAGAGGATTGATGAGATGTTTCTGAGTCAAGGAAAATATACAGTGGAGATATTAAAGAAGTTCGGTATGATAGATTGAAAATCCATGCCTACATCGATGGTGATGGATTTGAAGAAAATGAATGATGTTGATTTAGGCGAGATTGATCCACATTTGTACCTGAAACTGATTGGATCATTGATGTATTTGGTTAACATTAGACCCAATATATGCTATGCAATGAATGTACTTAGTCGGTTCATGAGTCAGTCGAGACAAACTTACTTGATATCAATAAAGCATGTATTGAGATATCTACGAGGCACAGTTGGATATGGCCTGAGATATGCCTCCAATGTAGACTTAAGTTTGTAGGGATATGCTGATGCAGATTGGGAAGTGAGCATAGTGGATCGTAAGAGAACATATAGTTGTTTTACCTTGGGGTTTGCCATGGTTTCCTTGTGCAGTAGGAAACAAAGCTTTGTGGCCTTGAGTACCGCAAAAGCAAAGTATATAGCATTGAGTGTGGCAGTTCGCGAAGCAGTGTGGCTTCGCAAGCTCCTAACATATTTATTTGATCATGAGATGGATCCTACCATTATTCATTGTGATAACCAGAGATGTGTGAAGCTCTCTAAGAACCCTATGTTTCATGATAGATCGAAACACATTGAGATAAAATATCATTATATCAGAGACATGGTGCAGAGGAAAGAAGTACACGTGAAGTACCTTCCTACACATGATCAGATTGCATATATCTTCACCAAATTGCTTGCCAAGACGAAGTTCAAATACTTCCATGAGAGACTTGGCCTGGTGGAGAATGCCTCCCTAGATGAGAGGGAGTGTTGATGACTACAGTTGTGTGAGACATCCTCCAGGTCACAGACTGAGTGAGTCGGCATGTGAGAGAGCCCATGAGTTGGGTGTGTCATTTCTCTTTGAGACTGATATGGAACGTTGTGTGCCTCTGTGTGGGGAGGATTCCCATGAGATGGGTGTGTCATTTGAGATGAAACGATGTGTACCCATGTGAGGGGTGAAGGTGCCCATGTGATGGGTGTATTTTTATCTTTTGTGTAGAGAGTTGAGACGATGTGGTACTCTAGATGATTCTCCTGTGAGACTCAGTGAGATAGAGATTTGTTGAGTAGGATTTCCCTGTGGCTGAGCACAAGTGGACGTGACCCTAGTGGCTGAGAACTAGTGAGTGTGTGTCGAGATGATTCTCCTGTGAGACTCGATGAGATAGAGATCTGTTGAGTTTGACGTCCCTATGGTTGAGCACATGTGGACGTGCCCCTAGTGGCTGAGCACTAGTGGGTGTGTGAGATCCCTTTCTATATTGTCTAAGAGTTAGATTTACCTGTAACCCTAATTGTGATGTAAAGGGTACAGGTCAGCCCCACCATAAAGTGAAAGATAATTAATGTAAAAGATGATTAATATGGTAATTATTAATTATATTCTGAGTTATTGAGGTCGGCCTTGTTGTGCCAATAGACACCATTTCTTATATGTCCAGTCTAGTATAAATAAAGGTGATTTCCCCATTGAGGAAACACAACACACATGTGATTTTGGAAATTTCATCAAGTACATATTCTAGGGTTGAAGTGTGCACCTCTCTTGGGCGCTATCCTTCTTGGTTTTTGAGAGAACCCTTTTGTGTGCTAGGTCTATGGTGTGGGAGGTCTTTCTCTTGAGAATATAGAAAAGGATTGTTGGGTTTTCTTCCCTTGTTGAGAAGGGTTTCCCAGGATATTTCTTGTGTTCTTGTTCATGGTATTTCTTCTTGTGATCTCGGTTATTGCAGCAATTGTTAATGGTATATCTGCATTTGTTTATTGTTCAAGTAAATGCTAAAAATGAAACAAACCTCATGCTTGAGCCTAGCATAGTGAAAATTCAACATGTTTCACATTTGCAATCTTCAACTCCATAAATGGTGCAAGTTGTAAAAACATCTAACTATTTTTTTGAGGTGTGTTAACACTCAGTTTATTGCCTAGGCTGAGGAGGCAACTCACAAAGGTAACCACATAACCACTTTAGAGTTGGACACTAGTCTATTCAATTCATAGAGGTATCTCTCTTGTCACTTAGTCTCTAACATATAGGTTTTCTTGCTAGATCGATGGCTAGGTTTTGATGATTGAATATATTTTTACAGAGTTTTGTTCGCAAGAAGGAGAAGGATTTGTTGGGCAATGGACTCGACCTTTGAAAACGAATGAAAAGAATGACTAGTAGCTGGAACTATTCAAAGAAACAAAGGCTAAATAGGTGATGAACTTTCAGTTTTAAAATTTTTTGTAGAGTGAAAGAAGAATGAAACATATAACAAAATCAGAGCACCATGAAAGGTGAATTTTGATAAGTTAATAAATAAACACAAAGTTTAAATCGCTTGAATCTAAAGCACCATTAAGATGAATTTCAAACCCTTTAATCTCCAATTTAAACAAATGAAATGCATATGAAGAATAAGAAAACAAGATGTACATACAAAGACTAGAGCACAGACTTCAGGCCACCACCATTAGAATCTTTGTCTTGAAAAGCTCTGGACTTCTGCATTTGTATTTCATTCAGATTCAAAAAAAAATTACAATATCAAGCAAAATGTCCTTGCTTCTGCCAACTCATTTTCACATTCAAAATGATCAAATATATAGATAAATATCATATTCTAGCCTAAGGAGGTCGAAATCCATCTTTTTCCAAAGATAGAAAGTTGTTACAATAACTTAGGAAATCATATTTGCCAAAATATGCCCATATCCTACTATCTAGGGTTTGATTTTTGACCAACTAAAAATGTGCCAACTGAAGAAAAAATCATGGGATCTGAGAGGAGAATATTCAAGCTTCAATATCCATATCAATTTTGGATCAACCTTGATGATTTGGAGGTCCATCAAGTCGAATTTCAAAAGATTCTAGAACTCTGCCAACAAATCTGGCTTGGCAAATTTCTGGAAAATAAGCCTCAAAGATCATTTCATATCTTCCCAATAATGACACATGTGTAAAAACTGAGATATTTTTTTGTTATTGGGTCCATTCTTGACAAAAAACTATTTTTTTTTCAAACATTCTTCTCCATATTCTCAGAATTTGTGCCCAAAGTTGATGACTAAAGCAGGAAAACATTAAATGTTGAAATCTGGAAAAAAGGGTTGTAAAGATTCATTCAAATCTCCCAAACTGTGACACATGTGTAAAAACTGAGAGAGGTTTTTGTTATTTAGTTCATGCTTGACAAAAACCTCTCTGGGTTTTTCCAAAATCCTCTCCATTTGGTCATAAAATGATTTTTAATTTTACCACTAAAATGTCATTTGTGTAGCGTGCACAATGTGTAACTGCAACCTACAACAATTGCGTAGCGTGGGGATTTTCTTCAAACCTGTGTGTTTCTTGTGTCCACAAAATTCCTAGAGACTAAAACTTACTTCAAAAACAGCTTACCAATCATCTCTTGCTGACCTTTCAATCCCTGTGTACTTACAATATTTGTGTAGCGAGAGCTTGCTACACAAGTGTTGTACATGACAATTTTTTAAACAAAACTGCAGAGGTGAATTGGATGGTGGTTTTAGTTTTTCATCCTTCTCTGAATCAAGGGTATAAAGAGTGTAAAGTGATTTTTACAACAAATCTTGAATTTGACAACATCCTCACTCCTTTTTATTACTTTTGAAATTGCACTTTCTCACAGTGAACAAAATTTTCATAAAATACTCAAAACCTGTGATGACCCCTTTTCCAAAAGACAAAATTGTGTGGACTCTTCCTTTATATTTATTCTATCTCGGCAAGAAGATCGATCTTACCTTTTCCTTCCTCATCAATTTTCACTTGTAACCTCAAGGACCTATTGGTCTTCCTTAGTGATAAATTATGCCACTTCAAGTCATGTACTTGCCTAGATAAGACTGCACTTCTTTTTAATTTTGTTTGAGCCTTTGAGAGTGTTGCACATGCATTTATGATAGTTGGTCCACGTTCCTAAAAATGTCTATGAATCCTTAGTTCTAACAACCTATTCTCCTCCCTGAGTTGTATGATAAGATCTTGAGCCTCCCTTAACTGTTTATTTAGCCACTTTACAAAAAAAATTTCTCCTTCTGCAGGTGAAGTGTGAGGTTTCTCAATTGTTGCAAGTTGGCCCTATACATCTGCTAGGGTTTGGTCTATTTAGCATTAGGGGATTTCACTATATGAGAGGCAGACTTTTGAGAAGGTATGCTAGTATGGACAAAATGGGTCTTACTGGTTTTTTACAAAGCAAAACAAATAAACAGGGGATGTGTAGCGAAAGATGTTGCACATAGCTTGCACAATGAGAGACCCTGCGCAGAATTTACGTAGCGAGGAGACTGGTTTGCATAGCAGAGGGTTCTTTGAAGCTTGTTTCGAGAGGAAATGACTGATCACAAGTTGAGGATGCATGCAAACAAACAAAAGGTGGCGAAGATACATGCATGAAAAGATAGGAAGAGATTTGAAAGGGAAAAGTACCATTTTTTTTATGACAAGACTTTTCAAACTACTCCAGATGACAAGACTTTTCAAAATGCACCGGATGAATTTTCTTAGTATCATTTTTTCAATTAATGATCTTAATCATTTTTCATTGTATCATCACTGAAATCAATGCACCTTATTGTTTTTTGTTATATAATTACTAAAATCATTGCAACTACTTGATTTATTTAAATCAAATTTCATTGTATCATCACTGAAATCAGTGCACCCTATTGTTTTGTGTTATGTCATCATTGAAATCAATGCAACTACTTGATTGCTCTAAATGATTTTCACTGTATCATCACTGAAATAAATGCCTCCTATTGTTTTATGTTAGGTCATCACCAAAATCAACCCAACTACTTGATTTCTCTATATCATTTTTCAATGTATCATCATTAAAATCAATGCACCCTATTGTTTTATGTTATATCATTGATGAAATCAATGCAAGTACTTCATACCTATGCATCATATCATTTCTAAAAATAATGCAATTAATTTACAAATCTAGAGCTATTTATGTCATCCTAGCTTCCTATCAAAATCTATCATTAGTATTGCATTTCTACTCCATTGGATATAGTGGGTTTTCACCATTGATAGCCTCTTCCTCATCCTTCTCTTGAATGTTGAGAATATCAAAAATCTCTTGAGGGTTGTTCCCTTTCATCATCTCAACTATAATTCAACACACCACATCGAAGAGATCCTTAATATCAAAGAATTTGGGGTTTGCTACCCTTACTATTTATAAGGGATAGAAGGTCGTGGGCATGAAGTCATACATCAATTATTTAGCTAGATTATGACTTTAAAATTATATTATTATTATGATCATTTTAGAATGGGACTTTATTCACTTATAGTAATTCTTGTTCATAGTTTTGAGAATAACTCAAAAATAATAAATCACCACTATTTTATGATTCATTACACTTCAACTATTAATTTATATACTATTAATTTATATTATGACAAAAATTGCCTCTACACAACACTTCCACATTTCTAATACTTACTAATATAGTTTCATTTCACATATGTTAATGGTAGTTCTTTCTTATATATGCTTGTGTAGTGACATATACTATATTTTGTAAAGTCAGGGCAAGCATCTTTTTTTAAGATAGCTCCACATTTTTTTATATAGCTCCACCTTAATTATTTGAAGAACTTTCAATTTTTTAAATTTATTGTTTTAAATATATGTTTATGGTTTACATGAATGTAAAGAAAAAACTAAATTTCATTGTTAACTAAATTTTATTGGTTAGTTGATTCATTTTCATAATAAATTTGTTACTTACATTGAATTACAGTGAGATTTCGTAAATTTATTTTTCATTTGGATTTCTTCCTTTCCTTTTCTATTGTTAATTTTCATGCCTATCAACACACATTTTGTATCTGTAATAATAATTTTCAAGTAACTTCTCAATTGAACTTTCCATGCTTGACCATCACACAGGTTCATAGTATGTGTTATATAATATAACACATACTATGTGTTATATTATATAACACATAAATCAACTCATTCTTATATGTAATTAATAATACTAATAATAATAATGTAATTCTTATATGTAATTAATAATAATAATAATAATAATGTAATTTTAAGATAAGAGTCAATCCAAACACTAAATTGATTGCTAAAGTCTATTGTCTAATTGTTGTTATTTTTAAACTAAATCAATGCAATCCCTTTGGAATTATCTAATTTGTAAGAAACTAAAAAAACATCCATATCCATATTTACTGGTAGACTAGAAACCTAAAACATCCATATCCATATTTACTGGTAGACTAGAAACCTAAACCACCAGACACCATTGTACTGAAACAAACCAAAGGTTTGATATTAAAATTGAATTTGATCTTCATTTCTCAATTTCTTAACCTTAAACCAATTTTGGATTCAGGTGATCCAAAGGCTAGCCACAAAGTCAACCATCAATGCAATCCTTTTGGAATTATTCAATTTGTAAGAAATTAAAGAAACATCCACCTTTACTACTAAACCTGAAACCTGAACCATGAGACATCATTGTAGCAACGAAATAAACCAAAGGTTTGATATTGAAATTGATTTGGATCTCATCTTTAGATCCCCTGAAATTCATCCAATTTAAGATACCAGAAACAAAGTCAACCTACTTTGTCGTTGGACCCTCAATTGAGTTAAGAATAGCCATCTCGATCTACATGCGTGAAGCCTCAACATTTTCCATGAGCCTTTCAGAATCATATCTTTCTTTTGTAATTGAATATAATATATAATACTTAGTAGTAGCACGAATATTGATATAATTTTGTTCCTTGGGTGGAATACAACCATGGATATTATTCACGGAATATAAATTTCAGTGAGGCAACGACTGTATGCAAATATGAAATTGCTTAGACAAATATGCAGAACTTGTCAATGATTTTCTAAGAAATAAATAAGCAATCCATCTATAAAAGATTTAATTTAATTATCAACAGAATCACCTGATAGTATTAGTCGAAGATGTGCAGTGGCACACTCACAGACAGTAGTTTAATAATGAATGGAAAACATTTCTGTACAAATTTTAATCATATAAACATAAAATGAAGAAATCTAACATAATTTTAGTTGATCAGTCTACAAAGCATGGATGAACGATTAGTTGCAGATTATTATAGACTCTCTAGAATTTGTATTCTGTCGAGTAGTATCTGTGGTTGTATTCCATCTAAGGAGCATAATTATAGTAATATCTATCTAAGGTTTTCTTGTATATTATATTCAATTGCCAGAGAAAGATACAAATCAGAAAGGCTCATGGGAAATGTCGAGGCTTCACAGTACATGTAGATCGAGAGATGAAAATGAAATATARTACCCATCACTGATGGAAGATAAGAAAGAGTGGCCATTAACATATGTGAAATGAAAATATATTAGGGAGTATTAAGAATGTGAAAGTGTTGTGTAGGGACAACTTTTGTYTTAGTCTTAATATATGTTAATAGTTGAAATGTAATGAATCATAAAATAKCAATAACTTGTTATATTTTAGTTATTTTCAAACTTTTGGACAAGATTATGTAGGTGAAGATTGTCTTGTCTTAAAATGTTCATAATAATAATAATTTAATTTTAAGGCCATAATCTAACTAAATATGAAATTGATGTCTGRCATTAGGAGGGGYTCTCTATCTATTCAAAATTGCAAAGGTTGTGAACCCCAATTTCMTTGATATTATTAAATATCTCTTCGATGTGGCATGTTAAATTATTGTTGAGATGATGAAAGTGAACAACCATCTAGAGATTTTTTATATTTTCAACATTCAAAAGAAGGATGAAGCATAGGCTATAAGTTTTGAAACCAACTATATCAATGGAGTAGAAATGTAATACTCATGATAGATTTTGATAGGAAGAGAGGATGGCGCAGATAGCCTTAGATATGTGCATTGTTTTCGGTAATGATATAATGCATAGGTATCAAGTACTTGCATTGATTTCAATAATGATATGATGTAAAACAATAGGGTGCAATCATTTTAATGATGATACATTGAAAAATGATTTAGGGAAATCAAATAGTTGCACTTAGAGCAATAGAGTAGTTGGATTGATGATACATAACTTAAAACAATATGGTGCATTGATTTGAATGATGACATAGTGAAAAATACTTAGAGCAATAGAGTAGTTGCATTGATTTTAGCAATGACATAATACAAAATAGTAGGGTGCATTGATTTTGGTGATGACAAAGTGAAAAATGATTTAGAAATATCAAGTAATTGCATTGACTTTATCAATGAGATAAAGCAAAACACTAGGGTATGTTGATTTCAATGATGATATAATGAAAATTAATTTAGTACATTAATTGAAAAAACAATATCAAGAAAAATGATCTCGTGCATTAATTTCAACACCAAGATATTGCATGTTATCAAGTGAATGACTTAAAAATAACTTAGTGCAAACTAATTTCAAAATATATTATGATGTTGTGAAAGAGACTCTTAGTTATAAGGTAAATAGTGCTACTTTGTTTGCTTAAGTGTAATTCATCTATTAGTATTTTCACATTAAGACTATTATAATATTAAGATATATAAAATGCATTGATAAATACAATATATTACAACCAACACTATACAACATAATGTAAACATAAGTATGATGAATGTATATGAGGTTGAAGAAATAAAATATTCATATTGGAAAGCAAGAAAGACAGGGCATGACCTCCAATGCAATATCTTGAGAAGATCAACTTCCTTTCTCATATGATTAATATGAAAAGATGGAAAAACTAGCAAATGTGGGTAAAAGAAAAGCTAAAGAAGAGATTGAGATTGGTCACTATTTGTTAGTTATTATATCAATCATATGACTTTCTTACTATTCACCATCTCCATCATTGAATAACATTGCTTTACTACTATTCACCTTAATCCTCCTATAACTTTTGAAGTGGTCTTCTTGATAGTACTCTCTAGATTGTAAATGATACTTAGTAAATTTGAAAGGATCAAATGCATCTAAAACATATACATACACATAATGATGATCTTCTAAAGTTTTGATGCAATCACCCATGACTAGAACCAACTTAGATCCATCTTAACTTCGGATCTATCAAGTGTCTCCATTGAGAGATATCCAATCCCTCAAGGTGTAAACCTTTCCTCAATTTTTCCACTCTAAAAAAGGTTTTCACTTTGAGAGATTTGATCTATTAATGCTTGATAGATCCAAAGTTAAGATGGATCTAAGTTATTTTATCATGAGAGTTGCAAATAAGAAATGTTGACGTAGTTTCTTATAAGGAATAACAGAAGAAGAGATAGGATACAATAAAGTTTCGATGGCATGGGCAATGGATTGGAGACTTTAAGGGATTAGGTGAAGCATCTAACCATCCATAAGAGGATCTAGGGTAGTCAAATGGAGGAAAATAATTGATGGTGGATGTTCATAAGAAAATATGGGAAAAAACTAAAGCTTATGTCATCATTAGAACTTATTTTGTTCACAATGATAAATTGGGATATATAATTGGTAAATCAAAGAAGAATTGGGACATATAATTGGTAAATCAAAGAAGAGCATTGTTCAAGAAAAGGAAGAAATTGTTGGAAAGACCTATCTAGCCAACAATGTCACAAAATTATTGTATCAAGTCTCCATGGACCATTTGAAAGTTGTGGAAATTATGATAAAGTTGCAATAAGGGTTGAAGTGACATTAGTTTTAAATAAGCATTTTTTTTTTAAACTTGAAAGAAAAAAAAATAGGAACTTGTAGATTATTTTGGGAGTTAGTTAATAAGTGGGAAAATTCAATTTTTTAGGTGAGATAAAGTTCCACCTTGATTTACTTATTTTCTTAAAATTTTCATGATATGAATAGTCTTAAAATGGACCAAAACCTCTAAGACAAAGTTCGAAAGTCAAAGTTTCCCTCAATTAGATGGAATTGTATACCCGTCAAATTTAAATAAGAATTGCAACAAAGAAGAGGTTGAATTTGTTCACTAATTAACTTACTCCATTATTTTGAAAAAATGTATGCTTTAAGTATAAATTAAAGGGTTTCTTTAGGGAGGGAAGTTGAAATCCAGGGATAATTTTGACACCTCAATGGAAAAGGAAAGAGACAAAGTAGATGATATTGAAAGTTGGGTCCATGTTACATATATTTGTAAGAGCATGATTTGTTTTCTCTCTTAAGTTACAATGCAAACCCTCAGTTGCAAGTGGTGCATCAGGGTATTTATCCTGTCCCAATACCAACAAATGAGAAGTGAGTCTACGTTGTCAATATGAAATCAATTTTAACCACTCTCAAA
>ML791876.1:0-11027 GCA_009831015.1 Picea engelmannii
AAAAAAAAATCACTAAGCTATAAGTGATAAAGTAATAATATACAATGATCAAATATAATTTCCTAACATGTATGCATTATTTACAAATGAAATGCAATATATATACAAGAATATGCCACACTATACTATCATGGATGCATAATGCAACACATATACAAATGCAATTCAGGATGCAAATGTCCTACCTAACCTACACTAATATATGGGACAACTAAGATGTTAGGTATGATCATACAACCAATGAAATCATCCTAGCATTGTATTAAAATATCTACCTTTGTGCTCAATAATAAAATAAAACAAGGACAAGTCAAGCACCAAGAGATCATGAGTTGGAACAGACAATATACCATAACCAATCATAAAATCCAACTCATGGAGGAGAGAGGGAGGGATAAAGTCATGTAAGGATGTATCACCGCAATCCTTCCCTATCTATCCTAGGATAAGATCGAAAGAATCATACAAAGGTATATCCTCATATCCAACTACCAAGTCATCACACAAGGATCGAGAAGGGATGAGAAGGAACCTAAGGAAAACTCCAAAGTTTCCCATGGAAGAAGAGAGTGCAAGGTAAGGGATCAAACCAGTCCTAAAGAAAAAAAAAATCTCCTAACCTAAGGCTTGTTGGTCTTGTGTGTGAAATTGAAAATCCCTTCAACCAACCATATGTTGAAAACAACTCCGCCCCATAGGGAAATTTCCATTATGATTAAAACTCCCAACCATATCTATAGTGGAACAACAAGGTCAAAATGGAGAAGGCTGGAAATTTTCGTCAAAAAAATCTTTCTCTGGGCAAACCATGTCCTTACCCTCATCAAAATTAGAGCACAGGGGTGGTTGAAAGTCTTCTTCATATATGAAATCCAAGTACTCAAAATAATATGTCTCAATCCCTCCAAGATATGACTGATAATCATAATGAGAATGCTGCAATAAGTCATCTCTGGGTGATTGGAATAAATTTGTAACCATGTCATCTTCATATTGCCTCTCATTTGAATTATTAGAAATCACACATGGTTATTCTACATGCAACAACTGAAAACGAACTTCAATGTCGTAAATTGGATCTCCATCAAGACCATAACAAATCACATCCCATCTATGTCTCCCAACATGTATGAAAACACCAATATTATCAATCATATCATTGTCTTTACTATAACATGAAGGGTTCAATGCATCTAAGGATTCCTCTATCACCTCATCACTTTTAGAATCATGAAATGAAGCAACATCAAAAACTTTGGAAGGATTGTAACTTACCACAATCTCTTCTTCATGTGTAGGGGGAATGGAAACTTGGATGACTTCATCAAATGGAGGAGAAAATGACAACACTTTGTCTTCATGAGGAGCATCTTCATGGACTAAATATTCAACATGGTGTGTTTCATCAAAGTGCTCTTATTCAACATATTCACAAGGCAACTCATGTTCTACTTCATGTATTTGGTGATCTTCCTCATGATTTACTCTTTCAGGCTCTCATTCTTCAATAAAATATTCATTGTCGTTAATGGAATCATGAGGTTATTCTTACTCCTGTTTGATGTATTAGGAGCCATCTTCATATACTTATTTCTTAGGTTCTTTCCTTGGAGATGCACGATATTCAATATTCTCATCCAAGGAATGCTCAAGATATGGATTTTCTTCATTTCTTTCTTGGTCATTTGGAAGGAGAACTTTTTCAAGGTCTGTATCTTCATCTGAATCATCCCACTCTTCCCTGTCTACATTTAACTCCAATATATTGGATAAAACCCAAGGTTGGTCATATTTTTTCTGTATGCTGGCACATAGTGTCTTCACTTAGAAATATGCTTTAGTGAGCTCTTCTTCTATTGAATTTTCGAGACATTGTTCATACCTCTCCACTATGAGGTCATGCTCTTCTCGTATTTGTGCACAAAGGTCAATCAATAGATGTATGTATTTGCAATCATCAACCAATTGTTTGCAAAAAATCTTATCTTCTTTAACACTTTCCTTTAACCTTTGGGAGAAGTATTCATGTTGTTCTTCACAGACCTTTTCATCTTTTTCAAAGTTTTCCTCTTCTTGAAGGGATACCTCGAGTTATTGAATGGTGTCTTCAAGTGTTTGACCTCTAGGGCCCCAATCTTCAAGAAGTTTCGTAATGAGAGTTGCGAGGGAAGATACACTTTTTGGTTTGAGGCAATGCACAATCCAAATTTGTATCCTCATTGGTATGTTGAACAAGAAAAACTATATCCACACATATTCATATATCACCTTTACTCTTTTTGTGTGATTTATAAATTTTGCAACATATGTGACAGTTAGGGACTGATTGTCATCATATTTTGGATAACCCTTAGACCATTCTGGGAGAATACAATTCGAGTATCTAAGAATATTATCAATATCAATGCACATATACCTTTCATGAAAATCCCATGGTGCCATGATTCCATCACTTGAGAGTATACAATATCACAGAGTTGAGAGTAGTATGACACCTCGAAATATGTTATTGGAGTCGCTAGATGATATTCTTTGGATCATCAAAGTTAAGTGAGGGATTTTACCCTTAGTGGAGTTGCCATATAAACTTGGGAGATAAGGGCTTTGGGATAGGTTTACCAAATAAATTTCATGAGGATAACTACTCAATCCTCCCCGACAATGGTGCTAACATGTTATCTCAGGATTTGTACTTGTGCAAATCCCACCACAAGATTCCCAAATCTTGTGTAACTATGGAAGAAACTACCATAGTCACCTAAGTAGGATCTTCCCTTGTTTCAGTGATGGAGGAGGTCCACCACAAGGGATACTTCCCTTGTGACCTCAAGGGATTGAATAACAAGTTTGATATCCAAGCCTACCGCCCCCTATCTTGGTCACTTATTAGTTCTTCTAGGTCTAGGAAGGAAAGAGAGGTTGTAAGGTGATTTGTTGTACCTACCCGGAACAAGAACAATTTGCAGCATATATATAACTATTACCAAGATAAAGTATGAAACAATGACCTCTTTAGACAATAGACAAGTTAAACTGCATTAGCTATTGTAAATTATAACAATAAACTGTTGGTTTGTTATATTCTTTGTAGTGAAAGTCTAGTCGAGGTGAATTGAATGACGATCGAAGTCGAGGTAGATCGACAAAATCGACATCAATTCGAAGTCGAGGTAGATCGACAACAAGTCAAAGGTCGAGCAAGTTGACTGTGTAAATTCAAAGTCGAAGATATCAACGACAATTAAACTGATAGGAGGTCGAAGTGCGGGCGTGAGACGACCGACTAGAGACTGAATGAAGGTCGATTGGTAGTCGACTATAACAGAATCCTGAGATTTGTAGCCAATGATATGCATGGATATGTAACCATTTTTGGGTGCCAATATTTAGGGTTTTTTCTATTGTAAAGCTTATAAAGAGGCGTGTTTCAAGGCCATAAATGTTAATTCTATAATGCACTTGTGCAGGTTAATGCATGCGTAATTGTAGGTCGTTGGTCATGCATATGTAAGCTGAATTGGATACAAAGTTGTTCTTGTACAAAAAAGAAGGTATGATGTCGATCGTGTCTTAGGTGTGGACCAAGGTTGATGAAGAACGCTCAAAGGAATGTTGGTTTTCCCAATTAAGGGTTTCCAAGGTAAAATCTCTATGTACTATGTGATTGCTTGTTTCATTTACGTGCTTGATTAAATTCTTCTTCTCTTCTGCTAAGATTAGTGTGGAAGTGGCCTGCATTTCCTGACATGTGGTATTAGAGCTTATGTCTACCTTGACAAGTGAATTATCAGAGAGGTGTAATGTTTTGGTGATTATATCAGATCTTGATTTTCCAATATTGAATATGAGAACTAAACCCTTGGTATAGTAAGAGTCGTACGTCGTAAATTATTTTAAATATCACGATAAAGAATGGTGAGCAGTTCCATAATAGAGACAAAGATTCAATGGCCATAATTTTGAGCTTTGGAAACTTAAAATGGAATATCTTCTTGTAGATCTAGAACAATGGACAATGGTCTGTCCAGGTACCCAAATGACATGCACGTCGACGGAAAAATGGGAGAAAATCAAAAGAAAAGCAAGAAGTACGATATAAATTTGTCTTGCAGATTCAGTGCTGCTGAATGTCTCATGTGAAGATTCGGCCAAGAAACTATGGGACAAGCTGGGATGCTTATACCAATTGAAATATCTGGTAAACAAGTTGTTTCTCATAAAGAAATTGTATCTTTTGAGGATGAGTAATGGAAATTTGGTGACTGAGCATTTAAATGTGTTTAATACCATTTTAAGCTAGTTATCATCTGTGGATATAAAGATCACCGATGAGGAGAAGTTTATCAACCTATTATGTTCTTTTCCAGACTCCTGGGATAGCCTAGTCGTGGCTATTGGGAGTAATACAACCACACTAGCGCTAGAGGATAGGGTTGCTTCTTTGTTGTCGGAAGAAATGAGAAGAAATAAAATGGAAGGATCGACCAAATATGCTCTGGTAGTTAGAGGTCGACCGATAGACAGAGATAAAGTCAGATTCTTCGATATAAATTTCAAGTCGAAGAGTAGATCTAAATCCCTGAGAAATTCGACGCAAAGATGTTATAAATGCGGTAAAGATGGGCATTATAAAAATGACTATAAGTTGAAGGAAACATAAGGCAATGTTGGATCTGACGAGAAGAAGTCGACTGAGAGAAATACGACCTCAGAGAAGGGAGGTGATGGGTACCTTGCGTCGACTAGTACACAGTCAGATCAAGATTTTTGGTTGATCAACTCAGGAGAATCCTATCATATGACACCACATAAATAATGGTTCTATGAATATGAAAAATATTCTTGGGGGATGACTCGACAAACAAAATTGTCAAACGGGGAAGATTACGACTGACACTGCAGGATGGGAGGAAAAGGACTCTTCTAGGTGTGCTACACACTTTGGGATTGGCAAGAAACCTGATATCTATCAACAAGATGAATGATGTAGGTGTGCATACTCTGTTTCAAAAGGATTCGTGTAAGATGGTCAAAGTTGTGATGGTATTAATGAAAGGAGTTCGGTTTGGCACCCTGTACAATATGTTAGGGAATTTTGACTCGACTGGATGAAACAACATCGTTTCTCCTAAAATCAACTCGACTATGACTAGATTTGATGTCGATACAACTCGACTCGACTCAAGCCAAGTCATTTCAAACTGAATTAAAAAGACATGAGGCTATCGACCCGACCGGGTTATGACATGAAAGGATGGGACGCAATGGAGAAAAAGGACTTCAATCTATGCAAACCAAAGGTATGATTGAAGGTTTTCCTGAATGTGGTTTAGAATTCGACTTTTTTGAACATTGCATATGTGGGAAACAATGTTAGGTGAGGTTACCATATGGAGCGACAAGGGAAAATGGGATTCTAGAACCGATGCATAGTGATGTGTTTGGACTGGTTACAATGCCTTCACTTGGTGGATCCCTATATTATGTCTCCTTCATAGATGATTTTTCCAGGAAGATGTGGATACATTTACTGAGGAAGAAATAAAAGGTTTTCGAGAGATTTAAGGAGTTTAAATCTCTTTTGGAAAACCAGACAGAGAAGAGGATTAAAGTATTGAGAACTGGCGATGGTGGTGAATTCTATGGAAATAAATTTTATCAGTTCTGTAAGTAGTGTAACATAACACGCCAAAATACCACACCATATACCCCACAAAAAATGGAGTTTCTGAGAGAATGAATATAACATTGATGGATAAGGCAAGGGGCTTGCTCAGTGGTGCTGGGATGGTACAAGAATTATGGGCGGAGGCAGTCAAGACTACAATATATCTGGTGATTATGTGTCCTTCGTTGGCGCTAGCCGACATGACTCCATATTTGGTATGGTCTGGTAAGAAGCCATTGGTGGATATCAAATTATTTGGTTGTGATGCATTTGTGCATGTTCCCAAGTTGAAGAGAAGCAAGATGGACAAGAAGGCAATCAAATGTATTTTCATTATATACAAAGACAGGATGAAAGGATATAATATTTGGGATCCTGCATCAAGGAGAACAATGTACAGTCGAGATGTGGTATTCAGAGAAGTTGGAGGTAAATCCGATCCTGAGGAATTTATTCAGACCATGAATAATCCTGATAGGGTGCGGTTTGAACTGAGGAACGAAGAAGATGATTCAGATGAGTTGATTTAATTTGAGGAAGAGGTGGAACAATAGACTCCAGTGGTAGGGAGGTCAGAAATAGTAAGAAAACTAGTCGAAAGGTATATTCCACCCGACTTCTGTTCCACATTCATGTTAACTTCCATYGACAATTAACCCAAGTCAGTCAGTGAGGAAATTGACTTGAAATAGGGTAAACTCTGGAGGATTCCATGGTAGAGGAGATGGAATCCTTGTACAAGAATGAGACATGRGATTTAGTCAAGTTACCTAGTGGAATAAAGCCCTTCGGTAGCAAGTGGGTGTTCAAGAAGAAGATGAATTTCGTAGGACAAGTCGAGAATTTCAAATCTCGACTGGTAGAAAAAGGATATTCCCAAGTCGAGGGAGTCAAATTYGGTGGGATATTTTCCCCTATTGCAAAGATAAATTCCATTAGAGTACTATTGTCTCTGGTTGAAACATTCGATTTGGAGATAGAACAGATGGATGTGAAGACAACATTCCTACATGGGGACCTGGAAGAAGAAATATGCATGAAACAACCTGAAGGATTTGTAGTAAAGGGGCAAGCAAGAGTTGTTGTGCAAACTTAAAATATCCCTTTATGGTCTAAATAAATCACCAAGGATGTGGTACCAATAGTTTTACACATACATACTTAGCTTGGGATTTGTGAGAAGCAAAGATGATCATTGCATATATTCCAAGGAAGAAGGTGGTTGTTTCATATATGTAGCTTTGTATTTCGATGACATGTTGTTGATTGGAAACAACATGGATGCACTAAAAGATGTGAAGAAGCAACTATCCTCCAAGTTCGACATGAAGGATATCGGTGCAACTAACTTCATTTTTGGAATAGAGATTAAGAGAGATAGAGCCGCTGGTTGAATCAGACGAATTATATTGAAACAATTCTGAAATGATTCAACATGTAGGATTTTAAACCAATGAAGGTTCCAATTCCAATGAGAGCAAGGCTTATTGTTGAATAGTGTCCAAATACATAGGAAGAGATAGAGGACATCGCACATGTTCCCTATGCAATTTTTTTTGGTAGTCTGATGTATGCGATGGTATGCACTCAACCAGACATTTCCCATGCAGTGGGAGTGTTGAGCAGGTACATATCAACACCTGGAAAGGAGCACTAGACAACTGTCAAGAGAGTATTTAGGTATTTGTGTGGCACAAAAACCTATGCTATATGATACCAAGGAAAACTTGGAGGTGACAGTGGTAAATTAGATGTACATGTCTTTATCGATGTTGAGTGGGTTGGAGATCTGGATCGATGGAGGTCGACCAATGGTTATGTATTCAATATGTTCGGTGGAGCAATAAGTTGGATGAGTAAGTGACATGTGTTTGTATCCTTGTCGACAATAGAAGCTGAATACATGGAGGCAAAGAAGCGATATGGCTTCAAAGGTTGTGTTCAAGAATAGGGCTTGATAAGAGAGTTGTGAAGGTAAGTTGCGGCAGTCAAAGCACAATATTTCTAGCAAAGAAACCTGCTTATAATTCAAAGACTAAGCACATTGATGTATAATACCATTTCGTAAGAGACAAGGTAAAAAGTAACAAGGTGCTACCAGAGAAAGTAGACACGCTGGAAAACATAGCAGACTCGTTGATCAAGTCTGTGAGTGTTGTGAATTTCTCTTGGTGCAGAGAGGTAATGGGATTTTTTTCCTTGGGTCTATGAATGAAAGTTCAGGAATCTCTTGTTTCAACAAAGAAGACAATAAGTGGGAGAATGTTGGGTTGTTATATTCTTTGCAGTGAAAGTCTAGTCGATTTGAATCGACTGACGGTCGAAGTTGAGGTAGATCGAAAATATCGACAAGTCGAAGTCAAGGTAGATCGACAACAAGTCGAAGGTTGAGGAAGTCGAATGGGTAAAGTCAAAGTTGAAGATATCGATGAAAAGTAAACCAAAAAGAGGTCCAAGTGCAGGCGTGAGATGACCGACTAGAGACCGAATGAAGGTCGATTGGTAGTTGATTGGTAAACCCGACTTTGGAGTCGACTGTAATAGAATCTTGAGATTTGTGGGATTTGTATCCAATGATATGCATGGATTTGTAACCATTTTGGGCGCCAATATTTAGGGTTTTTCCTATTGTAAAGCCTATAAAGAGGCGTTTTGTAATTCCATAAAGGCTAATGTTGTAATGCACTTATGTAGGTTAATGCATGTGTAATTGTAGGTCACTGGTCATGCATATGTAAGCCAAATTGGCTATAGGGTTGTTCTTGCACATGAAAGAAGGTGTGATGTCAATTGTGTCTTAGGTGTGTACCAAGGTTAGACATGTAACCTTTTATTCCGATTGAATAATACAACAAGAGAGAAGAATTCTTAAAGGAATGTTGGTTTTCCTGGTTAAGGGTTTCCAGGGTAAAATATCAGTGTACTGTATGATTACTTATTTCATTTATATTCTTTATTAAATACTTCTTCTCTTCTTCTAGGATTAGTGTGGAAGGGCCCTGCATTTCCTGACATAAACAACTTTATAACAACAATAAATGATTTGCAATAGCATCAAGAATTATTGCTCAGAAACACCACAATTAACCATGAAAAGTAAGCATTCAACCGATATAATATTATCCAATTGCTAGAGATGATTTTTGAACAATTTAAGCCACTTATAATTAGGTGTATGCAATAAATTATGACAATTTTTAGTGGTTGTAGTAAAATTTGGTAACAATAACAATAAATATTGTGAGTTTGCTAGATTTAGTGTTAGTAGATTTAGTAAGACACTTGAGAGAATAAGAAAAATGATTTTAAAAATCACTTTCACCACAAGATTTGCTTCTAGATCAGTGTCATTGTCATTCTAGGGCCTATTGAGTCTCAAAATTTTCATTACACTTAAAGATTGACCTAATTGAAACCAAGAGGTATAGTCTAAACCCTAAGGTGCAAGCACGTTTGGGCATTAGGCTTTAGACTTTGAGGAAAATGATTTCTAGGGTGCAAGCACGTTTGGGCCTTAGGCTTTAGACTTTGAGGAAAATGATATCTAGGGTGAAAGCACGTTTGGGCCTTATATTTAATTTCTCCATTATTGTATCTTCACTTAGGTCAATGATCAATTGTCTATGGCTAAAATCCTAAAGTGATAGCACTTTAGGGCTTTAGGCTTCTAACCCTAGCAAGGACGTTTCACTAATTCTAGACAAATAAAACTTTATGAGAGGAAGAATCACTTATTTTCTTCTCTTAGGGTTTCAACAAACAAGACTTCTTGCAACAAAATAACAATTTCACCATTTACATCAACAAATACCATATAATTGAAGAAAATTACTTACTTAACCCAAGAAACCAAGAGCATAAAAACCTAATTGCAGAAATATCCTTCCAAAATCAACAAAGAATCCACAAGATATCTCTTACATGCATAGTGCCTAAGATAAAAGGCCAAGCATGGTTGAAATAGAGAATTGCTAGAAGTGTTACCCCAAAAATGGTGAGGAGCGATGATGAAAATGAGAATCCTAGAGCTATCCTTCTTATATTAGGCTAGCCTAGCATAATTTGTCGACATAACATAAAATTCATTCATAAAAAGTGGGGCCCACACCTCATTTGTCCTTTACAAAATGCTAAATGCCAAAATACATCATAAATGAGACACACATGTGAGACATCAAGCCTTCCTAGGGAAGGTAAAGGTATCCAAAGGCAATGTGGCACCAATCAAGAGTGAAGTGGGGGAAAATGATGTCTCTCCTCAACCAAGGTCATTCCAATCATCACAAGTACCCCAGGTGTCCACCAAAACCTAAAAAATGACATCATCATCAAAGTAGGGCCAACGTCAAAGATATAGGCATTGCATTGAGGATGGAAGGAGCTGCATCTCGTCTCTGCAAGGTATCTGACTGTTTGTTGTTGTAACATCCTTGATCCAATGGATAATAAGTCTCCAGGGTACTTTTCCTAGCCTATGGGATTCTATCCCATCTGTGTTCCATCATGACTAAATATGCTCAAACCAATCCCATATGTCCATTGTGTAAGGTTCCAAGGATGTGAAAGATCATTTATGAGGGTGATGAGTCACTGGGTGACCCACTACTCAACATCACATGTGCCGAGGTTCTACAATAAAGGAACAACGTCTTGGTCCAAGCATAGGACATCCCTTAAGAACCATGCTAGGGCCATCCAAAACAAAGCAAATTATAAGACAAGGTTAGCCAAGGTTCACAAGAAATATTAGTCCTTAAAACATGCAAAGTAAGTTGTAACTTAAGATATAATTCATATAAACAATTCACCTCGATATCCCCTGCAAGCATCACACCAGCCTAGGACCTCATGTGAGTTGGCAAGTTTAAGTATGGGAGGGCCTTCATCCAACCCTATTAGGTGTGCCAGCCAAGACAAGAAATAAAATACCTAGGTAGAGGGATAGGTCCCGAGGGAAGCAAGAAAGAAAAAAACCCTCCAAGGTTAAGTGTAAAAGTGATATGGTTTAAGGGCTTACTTCATAGCTTATGGTGTCAGCAAATCCATTTCTATGAGCACCTTTGTAGAGGGAGCGTTGCTTGCTTGAGATATCCTTTCCTTGATACTTTTTACATTCTAAACCCCTTAATTTAACTTTTGATACCTAGTTATCATTTGCAAGTCCCCTTTAAAAGGTTTCAAGCTTCATTCCTTCATTTTTTATTGGGATATATTCCTTTATAATTTGGTGCATTCATTAACATCCAGACAAGGGTGATTACTATTAGAGGGGGTATATCTCAAGATGGCATGAGGATTTTATGGTGGCCTTTATCAATTAGCAATAGCACACACACACACACACACACACACACACACA
>ML791876.1:17466-51010 GCA_009831015.1 Picea engelmannii
CTTCTGCGGAGAAACCTTCCTCTTCTTCAGTGTTTCTGTCGTGGTAAGGGAATCCTACGGTGGTGTAGCTTTGCTTTCTCCTTGTATTCCTCCTTCATCCCCTCCTCCTTGTCTAATGCCTTGGTATTCTCCTCCTCCTCCTTCTCCTGGTGAGTTAGTTCCATATTCCTCAGAGGCGTTGTCCTCTTCATCAGTCCAACGATGGTCTTTCCATCAATAACTATGTTTCTAGCCGTTCTGGAGCATCATTCTAACGGTCGGGGCACCTCCAACAGTCATATTTCTTCGTTGTGGTGAAGTCCTATTGGCACAAGGGAAGACCCAAGGTTTAGCTCCAAGAGCACACCAACAAGCCCTAAATACTAGCCTTTTCGGCAACACCTGCAAAGCAGATGCAGTCTGACTCGAGGTAGCTATGGGGGGGGTTGCAGGACAAAGATGTCTACAACCAAAGGGAATACCAAGTGGATCTATTACAAGAGTAATGCAACATTTATATATCACTTACCAGTTCAGATCTACTCCGCAGAACTATCTATCATATCTAACAGAATATTTCAATAACATTATACCAAATGAAAAATAACAAAGCATCAATCACACACACAACACAAGATATACATGGTTCACCCTCTCTCTAGGGCTACGTCCACAAAACTGTGCTTTATAATATATTAAGATGAAGCATATAGTTCTTTTCTGTGCTCTTAGCTAGCATATATTCTTTCTTCTCCTCTCTATCTCTCCCCTTCCTTCACACCCAACTATAGGCCTGATCTTCACACCCAACTGAAGATCTTACAATACCAGAAGGCTCTACACTCAACACTTCTCTCTCACACAATAGTACTCACTCGATCACTCAATAGTAATGAATCCTCAACCAAATTAGTACCAACCCATCCTAGTTCCTTTAGACCTCTATTTATACATTATGATAGCTCATCGACAACCTTAGGTTGAGACCAAAGTGTCAAAACCCTAGATACAAAAACCCTAGGTCAACTTGACCCACGTTTTCAGGGCTTTGCCAACCTGTCTTTCCTTCCTTCTCATGCAGTGCTCCAAAGCGTCCAACGATGGATTTTTCTGCTTGTTGAGTTGTCCATGGTCCATCTTCCTTGTTGATCTGTCATCCTTGATCCCTACATCCAATGCCTTGCTTTCTCTTACTTTGCTCCATCTTTTCTTCTCTTTTGATCACTTCAACCTAGTAACAGTAACTGTGTCTTCCGCGCAGTTCACATTTTGCCTTTTCTTCCTTGATCTTCACTTTCTTCCATAACCAAGGGTCAACAGGCCCCCAACACTCACTTGTGACTTGTCCCGAGGCACTTCAGATCCGATCCCTCTGCTTTTCTTCGTCTTCATACTGCATGGGGCAACTTGCACTTCCAACTCTAGTCCTCCCTTCCTTCCTCGTGCAAACTGTCCTTTTTGTGTTTGGTACCCAATTTCAACTACACCTGGTACCTAGACCATTTTCCTCATGCTTTTACAGAGAGCTGCGAGGCAGCTGGTTGTCATAGTAAAAATTCAGCCAACTCCCGTTCATCAAGCCTTAGTTCCATTCTCCATTCAAAGTCTTCAACTGCACAACTCCTCCTTCTGTAACATGGGTGACCTCATATGGCCCAGGCCAATGCATTCTGAACTTCCCAGGATGCTTCATGAACTTGTTGTTATATACCAGTACCAGATCACCTTGCTTAAAGCCTTCTTCTTGATGTGTCTATCGTGGTAGGCCTTCTCTCTTTCCTTCTGAACCTTCTGGTGAAATCCTACAATGAATCGATCTTCTTCCATTTCGACCAGCTGCACAAGCCTCTCTCGAAAAACGCCAGTATCATCCATATCTGTAAAGGCAAGAATTCTTAGGCTTGGTACCAAATATTCCATTGGGATGATGGCTTCGAGACCATAAACCAGTTTGAATGGAGTCTGCATTGTCATCTTCTTGCAAGTAGTTTTGTAGGCCCATAGTACTACTGGTACTCTTAAATCCCAGTCATCCCTATTCACACTGAAAATCTTCATTAGCGTTGTCTCCGAAATCTTGTTGAATGATTTGACTATCCCATTCACTTGTGGATGGTAAGGTGTGCTCTTCTGATGATGAACTGTAAATTCCTCGGTCAAGGATTCAATTGTTTTATTAATGAAATGTGTGCCTTGATCGCTCATAAGGATCTTCGGGCATGCAAACCTAGTTATGATGTCATCAAATATGAAGCTTGCAGTTGCAGTGGCACTACAATCCTTAACTACTCTTACTTCGGCCCATCTGGTCAAGTACTCTATCGCAGTGATTATGTACCTTGCTCTTGTGCGCTTCCCTAGTGGGTCAATAGGTCCCACGAAGTCAATGGCCCACTTTTAAAATGCTTGTAGGGTCATTTGTGGTGCTAACAACATTTCATCTCTTCTGGACGGTTTCCTGACTCTTTGGCATACATCGCAGGCTCTATAATAGTCCTTTGCATCTCTGTGTAAGGTAGGCCACCAAAGGCCAGCTCTAAGAACCTTCTGCGTAGTTGCTTTCCCTGTGTAGTGTCCTCCTGCGATTCCTTCATGATCTTTGACGAGGATCAACGATCGCTCTATCTCCATAACACACCTCCTCGGTATCTCATTAGATCCCATCTTATATAGTTGTCCAACTATAAGTGAAAAGTTGATAGCATGCACTACTAGTTGTTTCTTCTGGGTGATTGTATATTCACTAGGTGCCATTCCTGTTGACAGGAACTGGACTATTTCTGCAAAGTGGTCATCAATCTTTCTAATGGCTAGAAACTGTGCATCTGGTAGTGTATCCTCCAAACTAGTAGGCTCTTCTCCATGTTCCAACCTCGACAAGTAGTCAAGACCTTTGTTCATTCTTCTTGGCTTAACCACGATCTCAAAATCATATTTCTGAAATAGCAGAAGCCATTGACATATTCTCCCCCCCAACATTGTCTTGTTGACTAGGTATTTCAGCGTGGAGTGATCAGTAAACATTTTAAAGTGTCCTCCCAGCAAGTAGTGGCGGAACTTCTGCAGCGCATACACCATGGCTAACCCTTCTCTCTCAGTGGCGGTGTAATTAATCTCTGTTTTGGATAGTTTCCTGCTAGCAAAGGCTAACAGGTGGTCGATGTCTCTTGATCCTGGTTGTGCTAACACAACTCCTAATGCAATAGAAGATGCATTTACATGCACATGAAATTCCTTGCTCCAATCTGGGAAAACCAGAATAGGTGCAGTAACCATTTTCTGTTTCAGCGTGTCGAAGCTTTGCTGCCATTCTTCTATCCAGTGAAATTGAAAGTCTTTCTTCAAGAGCTTCTCCATGGGTGTTGTAATCTAGTCATAGCCTTTAATGAACTTCCTGTAATATCCAGTGTGTCCCCGCTCAGTGCGCAACTGTTTGACTGAAGTAGGAGGGGGTAGATAAACTATGATGGCAATTTTAGATGGATCTACCAACAATCCCTGCTTGCATACAATATGACCTAACAACACTCCAAATGGTGAAAAAAAATGCACTTCTTCAGGTTTAAGGCAATCTGACACTGCCTGCACTTGTCCAACATTAGCCTTAAACATTTGATATAATTTTTCAATAAACTAAAGACAGTCCAATCATCAAAGTATGCTTCTAGAAACTTATGTAGAAACTCCTTGAATGCTTCGACCACCACCCTGGAAAATATGGCTGGGGAATTATTCAATCCAAACAACATTATTGTATATTAGCTCTCTTCTTACTTAGTTTTCTAGCCTTCTTTCCAGTGAGCTTCATCTTGGTATTCCTTTTTCCATTCTGATTCTTATCTTTTTTCGGCAGAGTAACTTCGCACTGTTGAGATTCTTGCCTAGAAATCAGGGGTAAAACCTCATTTGTATTTGGAATAGGTACTTCGGTCTTCTGCAAATCTTCTTGTGTTCTTCCCACTTCGACATCCAAATCCCTGGTTTTAAATAGCTTTGATCGGTTCTCCTGTTCTTCAATCAAGTGTGTGATCCTCCTAGTCATGAAATCTTTTAACTCTTGCTTCTTTTGCTCTAAGATTTCTTCTTCTTTCCTTCTGGCTTGATCTCCTTCAATCCAAGGTTTTCCTAGTAACATAGCAAATGGAGCATTGTTCTCAATAAATTTAACAACTTCAAATTCTTCCTCTGTCGAAGTTCCATTGGAATTCATAGATATCTGGGTAAGTCTTCCACATACGGTTATCAACTTTCCTCTAAATAACCCTATTCCTCCCAATGAAGGAATCATAGCAGGATTTCCTAGAATTTCCCAAGTTCTTTCTGTCATGATATTCACCTGTGTTTCCTCATCCAGAACACAGTCAATGTCGAAGTCTCCTATTCTTACTTCAATGCATTCTTTTTCTTTGAATATCTCTGATAAGATGATATGTCGATGGTCATTCAGGGTTTCTTTCATCTGTAGCAATACTTTTTCTGATTCTTTCTAGGGTTCTTCCATAATCTCAATTGTTTTACCTTTCTCATGGTCTTCTTGTCTGATATTCATCCTTTCAACCTTATCAATCATTCTAGGGCAATCCAAAACTTCATGGTCCATAGCTTTGCAAAAGAGACACCTAAGTCTTCTTCTAGGGCATTCCTTAGCCAGATGTCCCAATTTTCTGCAACTGTAACAAAGGGTTAATCCTCTCTTTCTCTTAAATGATCCCAAACCTTTCCTGTATTGCGCACTAGGATCATGGTAGCTAACCTGCAAAAAATTATTTCTAGGATCCTACATCCATTTGTTAGTCCAAACATTCTCTCTATGCATAGGTATAACATGTCTTTCACTATTCTTATCAGATCTACTCATATCAAATCTTATTTCATCTATCAGTGCCTTATTTTTCAAGCTAGGACAAATCTTATCAAACATACCTAGATCCATACTTTAGAAACAAAAATTTCCACTAATCTTATTTTCAACAGAGCACAAAGCTTCCAGATCTAAAACTTTTCACTATTCTTACCTTTATCAGAGCACAGAGCTTGCATATCTTACCTCTTTTCTTCAGATCTGACCCTTCTTGGCACGGATCTTCACAAATCAAGTAGAATACTACACACTAGGGTGACAGATCTATGCACAAAGATTTCACAATTTCAAGTCAGATCTTCGCACAAAGATTCTTCTTCCTCAGTTCCCAGCAATCACAGTTCCAGGTCTCGGCAATGGAACCATTTTTTGGTACAGGGGTAGACCCAGGGTTCATCTCCAAGAGTGCACCAACAAGCCCTAACTATTGGATCTTTCAGAAACACCTGCGAAGCAGATGCAGTCTCATTTGAAGTAGCTATGAGGGGGTTGTAGGATAGAGATGTCTATAACCAAAGGGAATACCAAGTGGATCTAGTACGAGAGCAATGAAACATTTATATATCACTTACCAGTTTAGATCTACTTCGTGGAAGTATCTATCAGATCTAACACAGTATTGCAATAACAAAGAACAGAGCATCAATCACACATACAACACAAGATATATTTGGTTCACCCTCTCTCAAGGGCTACGCCCACATAACCGTGCTTTACAATATATTAAGATGAAGCATGCAGTTCTTGTATGTGCTCTCAGCTAGAAGATCTTCTTTCTTCTCCTCTCTATCTCTCCCCTTCCTGCACACCTAGCTGTAGGCTTGATCTTCGCACCCAACTGAAGATCTTACAATACAAGAAGGTTCTGCACTCAACACTTCTCTCTCACACAATAGTACTCACTCGATCACTCAATAGTAATGAATCCTCAACCAACTTAGTACCAACCCATACCAGGTCCTTTAGACCTCTATTTATACATTACAATAGCTCACCGATAGCCTTAGGTCGATACTAAAGTGTCAAAACCCTAGGTGTCTAAAACCCTAGGTCAACTTGACCCGTGTTTTCAGGGCTTCGCGAGCCTGTCTTTCCTTCCTTCTCGCGTGGTGCTCCAAAGTGTCCAACGATGTATTTTTACACTTGCTGAGATGACCATGATCCATCTTCCTTGATGATTTGTCATCCTCGATCTCTATGTCCAACACCTTGCTTTATCTTACTTCACTCCATCTTTTCTTCTCTTTTGCTCACTTTGACCCAGTAACAGTCACTGTGTCTTCCACTTATTTTGCATTTTGCCTTTTCTTCCTTGATCTTCGCTTGCTTCCATAACCAAGGGCCAACAAGTCCCATTCTGCATGGCTCTGCTATTCTGGCGAGGTTCAAGTTCTGTAGATATGCCTCTTGCGAAGTCTTCCTTTTGTTTTCTGTAGCTTCCTGCAACTTAACTTTCTTCCTAATGAGCTTCCTGGCCTTCTTTCTAGTATCTGGACTTCTCTAACAATTTCTGGAATCCTCTTTTCGTTCTTGTTCTTATCTTCTCCTAGTAAAGTGGCTTCCCACTGCTGATGTGATCTTACAGATTCTGTGGTTAATTTCCCTTCTCTTGTTATTTCTGGGGTGGCTATACTTCCTTCTTGCATGGGCAAGTTCTTCAAGTCTTCCTGCATTCTTTCAACTTCAACAACTAATTCTCTTGCCATTTGTTGCTTTGACTTATCATCTTGTTCTTCTATTAGTCGCACTATTTTTCTAGCTATGAAGTCCCTTAGTTATTTCTTTTTATGTTTTGTAGCTTCCTCCTCTACTTTCCTTCTAATCTGATCCTTCTCAATCCAGGTCTTTCCTAATAAAAGTGGAAAAGGGGCGTTGTTCTCAATAAAATTAATGACTTCAAACTCTTCTTTAGTCGATGTTTCATGAGTAGTTATATGTACATTAGTAACTCTTACACATAGGGTTATCATATTTCCTTTAAACAAGCCTATCCTTCCTAATGAAGGTACCATAGCAAGCTTTCCCAGAATTTCCCAAGTGATTTCTGGCATAATATTCACTTGTGTTTCTTCATCCAATACATAGTCTCTGTCGAAGTCTTCAATTATTGTAACTATGCGTTATTTTTCTTTCAAGATCTCTGACAAACTGACATCCTTGTGGTCACCCATTGCTTCTTTTAACTTTACTAACATAGTCTGAGATTTCTCTGATTCTTTCTCTTTAATATTCCCTAACATGCTCTTAGCCTCTTGAATTTCTTCAGAGTTTTCTTGTTTCATGTTCATCTTTTCAACTTTAGCAATCATCCTTGGGGAATCCTCAACCTCATGACCAATGTCTTTACAATAAAGACAAATAGGACCTGTACCAGGGCATTCCTTAGCAATATGTCCTGACCTTCTGCAATTATAACACAATGTCAATCCTCTCTTTCTTTTAAACGATCCCCGACCTCTCATGTACTGCGCACTGGGATCATAGTGTTGGACCTACAATTTGCAAAAATTCTTTCTAGGTTCATACATCCACTTATTAGTCCAAAAATTCTTTCTATGCATAGGGATAACATATCTTTCTCTATTTATATCAAATTTATTCAGATCAAATCTTTTTTCTAACTGTGCCCTAGTTTTCAGATTAGAACAAAATCTATCAAACATACCTATATTCATACTTTAGAAGCAAAAAATTTCACTTATATTACCCTTACCAGAGCACAAAGCTTTAATTCCTACCTCTTTTCTTCAGATCAGGTTTCTTTCTTAGCATAGAGCTTCGCAAGTCAAGTAGAATACTATGCACTACAATAATAGATCTATGCACAAAGATTTCTCTTTTCTTTAGTTCTCAACAATCATAGTTTCAGGTCCCGACAACATAACCATTTGTTGGCACAGGGGCAGACCCAGGGTTCAACGCTTCAACAACGCACCAACAAAACCCTAACTACCGGCCCTTTCAGCAACACCTACGAAGCAGATGAAGTCTCACCTAAGGTAGAGGCAGGGGGGGTTGCAGGAAATAGGTGTCTACAACCAAGTTGGGACACAGATCTATAATTATTACGCTTAGCAGAACACTTAGACAACAACATGCATTAATTCATGAGTTTCATTCACATTGCAGGTTAAACCCTTATTACAGAACATCACAGTAACAATAAAGATCAAGCACTTCCAATCACTTAGCACATAGCATTAGCTCAAATCTAGAATTCATTCATCTTTAAGCACTAAGCAACAACATCAGATGCATTCATTATACGTTATAACGACAACACTAAGAAAATGAACAACATAAATCATAAATCACATTGCACGAAGCACATTAAGACATAGGATATACATGGTTCACCCCAATGTGGGGCTACATCCACCAACTTATTCTTCTTCTTTATTAGTCTTCAATCTCTTTACATGCATCTGCTCCTGTGCACAAATCCACAGATCCAACTCCGCAGAGGATAGGAGATCTGCGTGCAACGTGCCAGATCCTCCTTCCCAAAATCAGGTCAAGGCACAAATCCAACTCCTCAATAGCACAGAGCCTTACTTTACACAGTCTGTCGGCACAAAGCAACTTACAACCTCCTGCACTAAGCCAACTAGTCATGCACTAAGCCAATCAGTAACTACTAGTACTTTCTACATTACATTCCTTCTTATATATACTTTTACAAAAGGGCCTAAACATGGATAAACCCATGAGCCGACATCCCATAACCTGTTACTTAAACCCTAAAACCCTTTGCTAGGTCCAAAAGCCTGCAAAACAAGTGATATCCCGTGATCTCAGCTCAGCCTGGGCGCTCCATCTTCGACTAGCCTGTCGAAGTCCCAAAAGTGGTCAAACACAACCAATGTTTCCTCAAAACTTGGTTGAGGGCCAACACATATGCAATATTAGAATCGAAATGGGAATTTATTTTGATAGGTTTCATAGTTGGATTACCAATGACATTGAGGAGACATGATTCGATATTGATAGTAGTAGGAACTCTGACCAAGAGTGCACATTTTATTCCCATGAAGACTACTTATCAAGCATGATAGATTGTGAGAGTGTTTATAAATGAGATAGTAAGGATAGATGGATTTCTAAAACAAATAATCAGATACAAGATTGGTATTTATAGGAAGGTTTTGGACACGTTTTCAAGAAGCACTAGGGACACAACTTAACTTTAGTATGAAATATACCCATAGATTGATGGACATATTGAAAGAACAAATTAGATATTGGAATACATGTTGCAAATTTATGTGATGGACCAACAAAAGAATTGGGAAGAATGCTTACTGCTTGTTGAATTTGTGTATAATAATAGCAATCAAAGTTTGATTAAGATGGAACCATTTGAATTTTTGTATAGAAGATTTTGTAGAACACTTTTTAGTTAGGACATATTAGATGATAGAGTCTTGGTTGGACTAGAAGTAATTCAATAAATGGAGGAACAAATGAAGACAATTAAAGGAAGGTTAAATGAAGAGAGTGATAGGCATAAAATCTATGTGTATGCGCATAGAATTGATAGAAAATATGAATTTGGGGATAAGGTATTATTGTCGCGCAGTTGTAAGACCCTAGGTTCAATTTATCTAACCAACAAAACCTTTCAGATGATGACCCTTTTGGCATCACCTGCATGTAGGAGAAGTCTCACTCGAGGTATTTACTGGGACTGCAGAAACCCAATTTCTACAGGTGTGAGGGGATGTGAGGCCATCGACATGTTCCTTATTTCTTATTTATTGTGTGTATGATATTATGTGTATGTTATTCCTTATTTACTTAGTAAAGTATTTTATGTGGTACCATTGTGACACAGATTGCAACATAATCCATTTACCATAACATCCATAACTATTGCGCGACAATCATATAGTAAACAGATCTACTCTAACATGCATAAACATATTATACATAAAAAATCACATAGAGACACATAGTTAACGTGGTTCGCCCAATCCTTGGGCTACATCCACAACGACTGACTTATTTATTATTCTTCTGTAATCATTCTAGGCTTGCATACTATGCTACAATAGATTCATCATATTATCAATCCTGACCCTGCCTAGCTACTTTGCAAAGCAAGCCTCTCTCTACAACTCTCCTTACACACTCAGACATAGACTCTCCTCAACTCATCACCTATTGAACCAACCCCTATTATTTCTGAACCACTACATATTTATACATGACAATTAGGGTTCAAAACCCTATTCATTCATCCCCAAAACCCTATGAAAACTCACTATGACTCATTACAACTCATGTTGACTCGTTGTTCGAGCATGCTTTTCCTACATTTTTTGTATGCATGTTTATTTTTCCTTACTAAATGTTGTTCTTCCTACTTTTGCACGTCTCTCTACTTTTGCATGCCAAATTTTTGACCTTCATTTTCACCCGCTTGATCTCCTTGTTGTATTCTCTTTCTTTATTATCTGCTAAGTATGATTTTACTGCACACTTTGATCCTGAAATCACCTTTACTGTGCACTCCACTCCTGCCTTCTCTTATTTATTCTACTACTAAACATATCCTCCATACTTAGTGTTGGCCCTTGGTTATGGAAGGAAGCAAAGATCGAGGAAGAAAAGGTCAAACGTGAACTATGTAGGAGACACAGTGACTGTCACTCGGTCGAAGTAGGTAAAAGAGAAGAAAAGCTAGAGAGAAGTACGGAGAAGCAAGTCGTTGGATGAGGAGATTGAGGATGACAGATCAATAAGGAAGATGGATCGAGGACAACTCAGTAAGCAGAGAAAGCCACCATTGGATGCTTTGGAGCATCATGCAAGAAGGAAGGAAAGACAGGCTGGTGAAGCCTTGAAAAGGAGGGTCAAGTTGACCTAGGGTTTTAGACACCTAGGGTTTTGGGTAATTAGGGTTTTTAACACCTAGGTTTTGACCTAAGGTTGTTGGTGAGGGACTATAATGTATAAATAAAGGTCGAGATGACCTAGGTCAGGTCGGTACTAGTGTGGGGTATTGATATTGATTGTTGTTGATTGGGAGATTATTGTATTGTGAGAGAGAGGAGTGATGAGAGTGAGAGCCCTCTGGTATTGTAAGATCTTCAACTGGGTGAGAAGATCAAGTTCTGCAACTGTGTGTGCAGGAAGGTGGGAGACAGAGAGAAGAAGGGAGAAGATCTGTTGACTAAGAGCATAGATCAGAACTGTAAGATTTATCTTAATATATCATAAGCACAGTTATGTGGACGTATCCCTAGAGAGAGGGTGAACCACGTATATTTTTTGTCGTATGTGTGATTTATGCCTGGATCTCTGTCATTGTTATACTGTTATTTGCATTATTGTGTTAGATCAGATTTATTATTGTGCAAGGTAGATCTAGCTGATAAGAGATATATGAATGTTGCATTATTGTTGTATTAGTTCCACTTGATATTCCCCTGGTTGTAGACATTTCTATCCTGCAACCCCTCTCTTAGCTGCTTAAGGTGAGACTACATCTTCTTCGCAGGTGTTGTCGAAAGGGCCAGTAGCTAGGGCTTGTTGGTGCGCTCTTGGAGTGAACCCTGGATCCGCCCCTATGCCAACAAATGGTTCTATTGTCGGGACCAGAATCTATGTAAGGGAATGTCAAGGTGGTTCCCATTGAAGATAGAGATTCAAAAGTGGATAGAGGATCAAGAAAGGGACTTTGTTGAAGCCCAGAACCAGAACCCTAAACTAAGTACTGAAGATTGGCTACAAAGACACCTCTTCACCGACATTCACGAGATATTCTTTGGAGGAATCCACCAGGAGTTGTTTGAGTGGTTGGCTAGGTTAGGCGATACCCAATTCAAGATCAGATCTAGACCTCCTGTGGTTTGGACACCAGCACTAATCCAGAAGGTCAAGAGAGTTGACAACGTTGTATCTAGAGCAGTAGATCATTGGTTTGATAGTACCATTGGAGGGTATATCACCAAATTTTTTGTTGATAGGGTAGAATCATATAGCCAAGCCGAGACATACTTTTTCAAAGGAACCAGAGGAAAAATTTTGCACTTTCTGAAGCTGAGAATCAAGATGTTGTTGCATGAAAAGAACGTCTTGAAGATACAGTAGATTGGTTGGACCTGAAAAGGATAATGTTTAGAAATTCAGACAGTGATAACGACATAGAAGATGGACATACATGCAGTGGAAGAGTATGCAGAGGGGTTCACCTTGAGAACCTGTTTAAGAAAAAATACGGAGAAGAGGGTTTCTACAATGGAGAAGAGGTAGATCTAACCGAAGAAGAACATTCGAAACTCCCCAGAACAAAAGAAGGGGAAGCTGAAGAACTTCACCAAAGCGAGCCAGAAATCTCAGGAACTGCATAGACTACTAAAGTAAGTAACATTAAACCTCCTATTGTTTCAATAGCACCAAGCAACCAAAATAGCTAGAACCACCAGAGTCTTCATAGTTTTGTTACTAGCAACTCAACCTATACTCAGACAGGAAGCCTAGGGAACTCTATGGAAGATGATATGAGGCTCCCTATCTTTAGGGGAGATGGATATGAGGATCCCGATCAATACTGGTTCCTGTGTGAGGCCGTGTGGAATATTAAAAGTATCACCGATGAAGCCATCAAGAGAACCCAGTTCAACACTACGCTAAGAGACCACGCGCTGAGCTGGTACATGAAAATTGTCCAAGGACTGACACAGCCTAAGCCACTGAACGAGATCAAGAATGCGCAAATAGCAGAATTTAAGAAACCTAAGTCAGAGTCACAATGTATTACAGAGCTAAAAGAGATCAAACAAAAGGTAGTAGAACATGTTTGGGGGTTCAACCAGAGATTCAAGACCCTAACAGGCCGATTAACTTTTCAGATCCCCGATGAACAAAACAAAGAATGGTTCATCGCGACGTTGTTACCACACATCAGAGTCCCTATGATGTAGCAGAAGATTGCATCGTAGGTAGAATCTTTGGATATCTCCATGAAACTTGAATCAACACCTATGGGATAATCTATCCCGGGCATGAGCCAGATCTTGAGCCAACTGACTAGTTTGTCTCTGCAGGTCGAGGATATGAAGAAGGACAAGGGAAAGGACAAAAGAGAACATATCTGGTGTGTAATATGCAGATCCGAAGGTCAGGATAAGGAACATTGTCCCTTATTTCATGAGTATTTGGCCTTAGGAGTGTTGAGCCCCTTGAAGCAAGTTAACTTGCCCTGGTGTGATGTATGCAGAAACATGCATCACCCAGGTGAGTTTTATTACATGCATAAGTATGTTCAGACACCCACAAACTTGTATTTCACATTTTGTAAATTAGTGGGGCATAATGATCGAGATTGTAGAGCTTACAATCTCATGCATGAGAGGTCGAGGGACATATACAAGATTCAAGGTGAAGTACAACAAGAAGGAAACACTCCGCAGTACAACTCTCCATGGAGAGGAAACTTCAATCCTCACAGTGGATACATAGGATGAGGACGAGGAGGAGGTATGGGCCAAGGCTGAGGACAAATAATCTGTTATAACTGTGCGCAGTCGGGACACTTGGCAAGGGATTGTCAGAATCCTTGCACAACCTGCAGTTATTGTAACTCTTTCGAGCATATTATAGAAGAATGCCTGCTGCTAGCTAAGCTTCAGGATAGATGAGGACCCCAACATAACCCACAAGTGCAATTGATATATGTCRAACCACGCGGAACAGACCCTAGAAAGATGAGGACCCCAACATAACCCACAAGTRCAACTGATATATTCTGAACCACGCRGAACAGACCGTAGAGTCGTTRTTATTACTTGAGGAGGTGCTACTACAGGAGAATATAGAACAACCCAAAGAAAGATCGCAAAAGAGTCAGGTATCAGGAAAGTTGAGGAGAAGACTCAGGCTTTTGATGCAAGGAAAGAAAGACAAATCTTAGAGGAAGCAAGACAAGAGTTCAAGGGGGACCAAGGATCCTCATCTAAAACGTGACCAGAAATAAAAGAGTATGGAATGCCTCAGGCATTTGATCAATCGACTTCACCGAAAGAAGGAAAATAGGTAAGTAAACTCATCGAATTTTTGTATGCTTGTCTTAAGTTAATTCGGGATGAGAATGCTATGCAAGAGTTACAAAACCTAATCAGGCAATATGAGCTAGGAAAGGTAGACCCCTTACTAAACAGGGTAGTACACCAGATTGGTAAGAAGAGAAGAACAAACAAATAATTACATTTGAGTGCTCAAATAGGAGAGTATGATATAGACTATGTGGTCCTCGACTTAGGGTCAGAGGTCAATGTCATGACGAAGCAAACTTGGGCACTAATGGGAAAACTGAAGTTGATTTATTCCCCTATCAGGCTTAGAATGGATAATCAGCAAGCTGTCAGGCCATTTGGACGATTGGAGCATGTCCCTGTGGACATCGACGGAGTTAGGAACTTTGCAAATTTTGAGGTAATCGAAATTGTTGATGATAGTTTCCCTTACCCTTCATTGCTAGGAATTGATTGGGCCTTCGACAATTCTACTGTTGTTGATTTAAATAAAAGACACATGACATTTGAAAGAGATGGACTTAGGGTCATTGCACCCTTAGATCTAGATGAGGGTCTACGATATACAGAGCCCATCATAGAAGAAGACCACACATATGAGCTGGAAAACATATATAAATTAATAGCCAGACAACAGGATTATATCAACCCTAGTGCCGATGGAAATCTAAGTTGGTGAAGTGACAGTGCGTGTTCATTAGATTTAGAAGAAGCGCTAGAGAACTGGCAGAACCAGATGTATGAAGTATCCACAAGGATATTTTCTCGACTAACCAGAGAAGTTCATTGGATTGATACAACAATAAGTAACTTGCCTACCTTTGATGGTCTGAACCCTCTAGAAGCCTTCCTCTCAGATTTTGAAACAAGTGTACCAGCACAACAGATGTTGTTGGATATGGATGAGGCCTTGAAAGCTACACCAACAAGATGGTGGGGGACGCACAAAAGCAATATTACAGACTAGACACAATGCCAAACCTTAATGACAACGCGGTTCTCAGCACAAGTAGGAAGCTGTGAAGTGAGGTACACAGGTCGAAGCTGCCCAAAGGACCATGTGTGAATCTGTGAAGAAGCCTAGAGAGACATTCCTTGAGAACAATGGGTACACAGCTTCATTAACACGCTGGACACGACCCCTATTAACTAGTACCTTCAAGCGGAGCTGCGCCTCATCACTACAGATTGGGAAGGTATGCTTCAGAATTTTGTAACCACATTTTTGTTTGAAAGTGAATTTCCTTCAGTAGATCAAGCACTACAGATTGTGAGGAAGAAAGTATTTAAGGAGGCATCTAGCCTCCATTTGGAGCAAGAAGAGGACGAATGGACTGTGCCATTCTAGAAACTACAAGGATGTTACAACATTAATGCCAACGTAGATGACGATTCGAGGAAGGTAAACATCACTAAGACAGAAGGCCATAGGGATGTGGAAGGACCAGGAGTTGAGTTGCCATTCATTGGAAAACTGATCAAGATAAAGAAAGTCAATATTGGGACAGAGGAGACACCAAATCTTGCCAATGTCGGAGATTACTGGAATGCTGCTACCATTAACAAAATTACAGAAGTACTGCATGAGTATCAGGACTTGTTTCTGACCAAGTTCACTGATATGAAGGGTATCAAAGGACCTATGGGAGAGATGAGAATACCTTTGAAACCATATGTGAAGCCAGTCAAGCAAAGACCCTACAGATTGAACCCTAAATATAAGGAAAAAGTGAATATTGAGCTCGACAGAGTGTTAGAAGCAGGGATTATTGAACCTGTCAAAGAGTCAAAGTGGATTAGCCCTATGGTGGTGCAAGACAATAAGACAGGAGAGATCAGGATCTGCGTAGATCTCAGAAAGCTGAATGATGCTTGTTTGCATGATCCTTTCCCTACACCATTCACAGACGAAGTATTGGATAACTTGGGAGGCCAGGAAGTATATTCTTTTACAGACGGATTTTCAGGATACCATCAGATCCATATTTCCAAGGAGGACTGCCACAAGACCACATTTTCCACAGAATGGGGATCCTACCAATACATAGTGATGCCATTTGGACTGAAGAATTCCCTAGCCATCTTCTCTAGGGTGGTGGTCGAAGCATTCAAAGAATTTTTGCATAAGTTTTTAGAAGCCTATTTCGATGACTAGACTATTTTTAGTTTGTTGTAAAATCATATTGAATGTCTAAGACTAATGTTGGACAAATGTAGGCAATGTCAAATTGCTTTAAATTTGAACAAGTGCATCTTCTTCTCACCATTTGGAGTATTATTAGGACATATTGTATGCAAGCAAGGATTGTTGGTTGATCCATCAAAAATTGTAATTATAGTCGACTTACCGCCTCCTACTTCAGTCAAACAACTGTGTACTGCGCTAGGACATACTGGCTATTACATGAAATTTATTAAAGGATATGCTCAGATTACTGCGCCAATGGAGAAGTTATTAAAGAAAGACTGTCAGTTTGGTTGGACAGACGAATGCCAGTAGAGCTTCGACACACTGAAACAAAACATGGTGACTGTGCCCATTCTGGTCTTTCCAGACTAGAGCAGAGAATTTCATGCCCATGTCGATGCATCTTCTATTTCATTAGGAGCAGTATTGGCACAACCTGGAGAAGGGGAGATCAGCCATCCATTAACATTTTCCAGCAGAAAGCTATCTACAACTGAAATCAATTACACTACTACAGAGAGAGAAGGATTATCGATGTTGTACGTGCTGCAAAAATTCTACCATTACTTACTAGGAGGACACTTTAAAATGTTTACTAATCACCCTGCGCTGAAGTACCTAGTCAACAAGCCAATGTTGGGGGGGATAATATGCAGATGGCTTCTCCTATTTCAAGGATACGATTTTGAGATCATATTCAAACCAGGAAGAATGAACAAGGGACCTGACCACCTGTCGAGGTTGGAACATGGCGAAGAACCCACTAATTTGGAGGATACACTACCGGATGCACATCTACTCACCATTAGGAATATGGATGACCACTTCACAGACATAGTCCAATTCCTGTCAACATGAATGGCTCCAAGTGAGTATACAATTTCCCAGAAGAAACAACTAGTGGTGTGAGCTATAGAATTTTCACTGATAGTTGGTCAACCATATAAGATGGGACCTGATCAGATACTAAGAAGATGTGTGATGGAGGCAGAGCACCCACTGATCCTTGAAGAATAAAATGAAGGCATCGCAGGAGGACATTACGTAGGGAAAGAAACTGCGCAGAAGGTTCTGCGAGCTGACCTTTGGTGGCCTACGTTACACAAAGATGCTAAAGAGTATGCCAGAGCATGCGATGTATGGAAAATAATTGGAAAACCATCTTGAAGAGATGAAATTCCATTAGCACCACAGCTGACCCTACAAGCATTTGAAAAGTGGGCCATTGACTTCATGGGACCTATAAACCCACCAGGGAAGCACACAAGAGAAAGGTACATTATCACTGTGACAGAATACCTGACTAGATGGACCGAAGCAAGAGCAGTCAAGGACTATAGTGCAACTACAGTTGGACGTTTTATATTTTATGACATCATAACCAGGTTTGGATGCCCTAAGGCCCTTATGAGTGATCAAGGTACACACTTCATCAATAATACAATTGAAGCCCCAACTGAAGAATTTGCAATCACCATAAGAAGAGTACACCTTACCATCCACAAGCAAACAGAACGATCGAAGCATTCAACAAGATCTTGGAGACAAAATTGACAAAGAATTACAGTGTGAACACGGATGACTGGGATTTAAGAGTACCATTCGTACTCTGGGCTTATAGAACCACTTGCAAGAAATTAACAATGTAGACCCCTTTCAAGTTGGTTTATGGTCTCGAAGCTATTGTCCCGATGGAGTACTTGGTACCAAGCTTAAGAATTGCTACATTTACAGACATGGATGATACTGACACTGTTCGTGAGAGGCTTGCCCAGCTGGTTGAACTAGAAGAAAACAAATTTATTGTAGGATTCCATCAGTAGGTACAGAAGGAAAGAGAGAAGGCCTATCATGATAGACACATCAAGAAGAAGGCATTTAAGTAAGGTGATTTAGTACTGGTGTATGACAGTAAATTTATAAGACATCCAGGGAAGTTCAGAACGCACTGGCTTGAACCATATGAGATCGCCTACGTTACGGAAGGAGGAGCTATGCAGCTGAAGACATTGAAGGGAGAATGGAAAGAAGGATTAGTGAATGGGAGTCGACTGAAGTTGTATTATGACAACCAGTTGCCTCATAACTCTCAGTAAAAGCAAGGAGAAAAGGGTCTAGGTACCAGGTGCAGTTGAAACTGGGTACCAGACACATAAAATATAGTCTTCACAAGGAGGGGAAGGAGGCATAAAGCAGAAAGCAAAGGTTGCACTGCACAGTCCAAATTCGAAGTGAAACAGAAGGATCGGATCTGAAGTGCCTCAGAACGATTCACAGGTGAGTGTTGGGGGCCTGTTGGCCCTCAGTTATGGAAGGAAGCAAAGATTGAGGAAGAAAAGGTCAAACGCGAACTGCGTAGGAGACACAGTGACTGTCACTGGGTCGAAGTAAGCAAAAGAGCAGAAAAGCCAGAGCGAAGTATGGAGAAGAAATCCATTGGATGAGGAGATTGAGGATGATAGATCAACAAGGAAGATGGATTGAGGACAACTCAACAAGCAGAGAAAGCCACCCTTAGATTCTTTGGAGCACCGCACGAGAAGGAAGGGAAGAGAGGTTGGCAAAGCCCTGAAAAGGCGGGTCAATTTGACCTAGGGTTTTAGACACCTAGGGTTTTGGGTAATTAGGGTTTTTAACACCTAGGTTTCGACCTAAGGTTGTCGGTGAGGGACTATAATGTATAAATAGAGGTCGAGAGGACCTAGGTTGGGTTGGTAGTAGTGTGGGGTATTGATATTGATTGTTGTTGATTGGGAGATTATTTTATTGTGAGAGAGAGGAGTGTTGAGAGTGAGATCCTTCTGGTATTGTAAGATCTTCAACTGGGTGCGAAGATCAAGTCCTACAGCTGGGTGCGCAGGAAGGTGGGAGACAGAGAGAAGAAGAGAGAAGATCTGCTGACTAAGAGCGCAGATCAGAACTGTAAGATTTATCTTAATATATCATAAGCACAGTTCTATGGACATAGCTCTAGAGAGAGGGTGAACCACGTATATTTTGTGTCGTATGTGTGATTGATGCCCGGATCTCTATCATTGTTATACTGTTCTTTGCATTATTGTGTTAGATCAGATTTATTGTTGCGTAGGGTAGATCTAGCTGATAAGAGATATATGAATGTTGCATTAATGTTGTATTAGTTCCACTTGATATTCCCCTGGTTGTAGACATCTCTGTCCTGCAACCCCCCTCTTAGTTGCTTCAGGTGAGACTACATCTTCTTCATATGTGTTGTTGAAAGGGCCAGTAGCTAGGGCTTGTTGGTGCACTCTTGGAGTGAACCCTGGGTCTGCCCCTGTGCCAACACTTAGGATTTTTCCCAAAATTGCATCCAAAATGCCTGTCCAATAGGCCTCCAACACTCACCTATGGCTTGTCTCGAGCCACTCAGGATTGTTGCGTCACACTCTTCCATGCCTCCTTCAGCTTTTGGAGAGTTTCCCTTGCTCTCATGACTTCTTTTGTTACTTCTTCTTCTTTTGAAAAAATTTCCTCCATGAATTGCACAGTCAAAGTTGTTAGTTTCTCCTCCATTTCATGTGTTGCTTGTTTGTTCGTGCCCTGTGCAGTGGCCAATTCCCCTATTACCTTGAGTGCTTCGTTTTGCAGGGGTTCCAATTTCTACGCAATCTTCTTTTTCTCTGCCCTCATCTTCTCTACTTCGTTGTATATCTGTCTATTTGCAAGGATGGTCGTCATATGTTCAGCGGGTGGTAGAGTGTTGATGCTTTCATTGGTTTTCTGGGCCTAATCCTGTGCATTTTTTATTCTATCCTCAACCTCCTTCAACTCTGGATTCATCGTGAGATGTGTCCAAATTTGCATACTCTCATCACACAACCTCACACACTCCTGGTGTAGACTCTTAATCTTTTCCACTGAGGTTGTTGTTGTCCTTTCTCTTTGCTCTCTCCTCATGAGATGTCCCTGGCATGGTGCACAATTCCAAGTCTTCAATCTTGGTGTGAAATCCTTTAATGACTTCATTGATTCTTGAGACTTGTTCGTCCATGGTATCCTCCACTACTATTGGCACTTTTGAGATCTCCTTGTAAATTTTTTGGATGGTCGTTTGTATTTTCTCTACCATTTGGATGGCCTCATTCTTCTCTTTTAGTGCTCTCTTGGCCTTCTCCTCGGCCTCACTCTTCTCCTTAAATATCCTTTCAACTTTTCCCTCAACCTCACTCTTCTCCTATACAATGGTTGTATACCTTTGTTGCATTTATAACTTCTTTTCCATCACCTTGGTTAATGCTCTGCATGTTAGCTCTACGCAGAACCTTATCTCCTGCATAATAATGACCTACAAGCTCTGTAGTACTGTTGTGGGCATCCAAGAAAAGACTAAGTCCAGATGACTTAATGCTCACACCTACTCTTGTAGTTCTTGCATCAGGAACTTGATTGTATCTGTTGTGATCTTCAACACTCTGCGCCCAACTGCTAACTCTAACAGTAGTGAAGTGGTAGTCCCCGCTTCCTCAATCAAGCTCATTGATGGTCCTTCACCTGAGCCTCTCTTTGGTGTTATCTGCACTATCTCCAATAGTTGTTGTATCATCATCAACTGGTCCTGCACCTTCTAGTGCATTTCATCTTGTTTCCATCATGATTCTTCAATTGTCTCCTCTACGACATTGCACACTTGATAGCCGATTCTATATATGTCATCGTCTGTCCAAGTATAGACAAGCGGTACTTTGTGGGATTTCATATTATTGTGCACATATATGGTTGGACTCTTCCCCTTATCTTTTCTTTTGTCCCCTGCTCTTGGGACTATTTGTTTCATGTCTTATGTTGATGGTCCTATATTCGACACACTCCCTACACCGTTGCGTCACCCATTTCCAGGTCCCTCGTTTAGTTCTTCCTCCTCATTGTCTTGTTCTTCTTCTTTGTTAGGGTGCTCCGTTTGTTCCTATAGAACTTTCCATTCTTCCTCCCAGACATTAGAAATCAGACATACATCGTCTGCTTTCAACTTGTATCTTGTTGGCAACCACTGTCATGCAGGGTCTCTTTTGTCTTGAATGTACATGTGGTGCATCCCTACTTTAAAGCACACAATATCCTGGTAATTCTCCATAGTCTGGGAAGTGATGCGTGGTCTATGCGTTATGATATGTCTGATTTCTTCAAGATATACATTGAATGTGGCATTTTTATCTAGTTGTATCCTCTGATTTTTCGTATGCCATAGATTCACATATCACGCAGTTTCATTACCTTTGTGGGATGTTTTAAAAAACTGGCAATTATCGGGCTCCTTTCAGCTAACTAGTGCGATCATTAAGAGAAGACAAACATAATGAAATTATGTGCTTTTCTCCTAGGCTTCTGTGCAATCTACCAAAAATTGATTAATAAAAAATGTGGCCCAGATCATCTGAACCCCCTCTAAGCACTTTTCCACAGTGGCGATCACTGTGGCCGACACCTCATCCTTGTGAAATTTCCTTAGTAATTTGTAGGCCAATACCTGCATCTCAAATCACACAACATCATCACTTATGTTCACGACATCCAACCCTCGCTTCCCTATGAAGGTGTGGAACTTATCCTTCATAGTTTCCGATAATGCTTTCCCCCTCTATTTGTTTGTGAATAATGTTTTCGGACCCTCCCTATCTTTCGACAAGCCCGTGATTCACACAATTAGTTGTGTATCAATAGATATTGGTGGATTTATCCATAAATTTCCTTCGTGGATGCAACTCAACAACATTTTGATGCAAGCGTTTACTTCTTGGCCTTTGCCAAAATGTGGGATATCCAACAAATTCAATATTCCTGATTTATCTAGTCCTATCACCCAACTCTATGGCTCGAGCAGGATTGAACCTGTCCTTGGTACAATTTTGGCACACAAATATTTCTCACGTGCCAGCTCAAGAAAATTATGTACATAGGTTATGTTGTGGTCTGCAAACTTCAAAGCAACGACCTTTCCTAGCATGTCCCCTTCGAAAATGACACTGGGTGGTATTTTTGGCGTGACCAACGAGTACTTTCCATCTGCGTGTAATCTAACCCATGGCGTGGTGTACTTTATTAGTGGTATGTAGTCCCTGTGAAATCTGAGCGGTGAAGCCAAAGCTCCCTGTGTTTCCATGAACTCTGGTGTGACCGTTGGTCATTTTGTTTGCTTACATGTTGTGACTGTTGGTGCCCCAAATTTTTGTGGTGCCATTGTTTTCTGCGACTGATTTCTTTAACTACCCTGTGTCATTTCTGGTTCAGATATGGTCTTCTCTATATGCTCACAACTCCTTATCAAATGCAAATAACCATTCCTTGTTTAGACCTTATGCGCTTTTATAACCCTTCTACAATTGCGTAATTTCCTTCGCGCCTCAAGTAAGTGTTGAATCTAGTCAGAGTATGGAATCAATACTTGCCTTACTATGGTATTAATGCTAAATCCTTCACCAGATTATTCCTTTGATCTGTAGTCTGTCAGGATCCTCAATGGTGCCTTCTATTTATGACTATGCCTCTCTAGGACATTTCATCATTACTTCTTTTTAACTTTCGTTTTCGTGCTTTAATTCCCTTAAAGGTCCTATTCCGTGCTTCAATTTTGCATGCACTTAACTGCCTCTGCATTTTTTCTATTATCTGCGTAATACTCCCTTTTTCTATGTAGGTCTTGTTGCTTTATTTCCCATACTTCTTCCTGTCTACCTTTGTTTTTCTTCTTGTTTTTCCACTTTTTATTTGTTTTCTTGTTTTTCTACTTTTTAGGTGTTTTCTTCTTTTTTCTACTTTTTGTTTGTTTTTCTGTATTTTACCTCCCTACTATAGTAAAATTACAATGATACATGTGTTCTTGTGCAACTCATATTAATGTGCGGTCGGTCGACCATCTCTATAGAGTTTTAGCCGACTTCCATTCACCAATCCTCCCAAGACTTCTCCATTCAGTGTTTCCAATCGCGCAACACCTGTCTCCATCATATACTTAATCACATATGGTCCTAACCAATGCATTTGGATGTTGCATAATTTTTTGTCATATAACAATACTAGATCTCCTACTTGGAATCCTAAATTTGTTGTCATAAATTTCATGCCTTCTAAACTTGTTGATGGAATCTTGTAAGAAATCGGTCTTCTTTAAGTTGTAGCAACTATGTTAGTCTTTCCTCTACTGCACCAGAGTCTATAAGATTAGTTATCGTTGCCACACATAGACTAGGTACAATAAACTCCATGGACATTATTGCTTCTTGTCCATATACCAATTTGAAAGTTGTATGTCCTGTCATCTTTTTGGTTGTCGTCCTATATGCCCATAAGACTGTAGGAACTCTTAAGTTCTAATAATATTTCCCTACATTGCAGATCTTTGTCAGTGCATTCTCCAGTATTTCATTAAAGGATTCTACATGAAATTCCTTTCCCCAATATGGAAATATCAAAATCGGGGCGGTCACTAATTTTTGCTTCAATGTATCCAAAGCTTTCTAATATTCTTCATTCCATTGGAACTTATCTTCTTTTTTCAACAACTTCTCCATAGGTGTTGTAATCTGCATATACCTATTAATAAACTTCCTATAATATCCTGTATGACCCAAAGTTGCTCTCAACTTTCTAACTGATTAGGTGGTTGTAAATCCAAAATCACTGCAATCTTGGCAGGATCCACTAATAAGCCTTGCTTACATACCACATGACCCAACAAAATTCCAAAAGGTGCGCATAAAATACATTTCTTCAAATTCAGTGAAATCTAACATTGTTTACACCTATCCAACATTAACCTGAGTACTTATATATGGTCCTTCAATAAACTAAACACATTACAATCATTTAAGTAAACTCCAAGGAACTTATGAATGGACTCCTTAAAGGATGCGACAACTACTGTGGAAAAAACTGCAGGTTCATTCTTCAGCCCAAAATGCGTCACTGTATACTGATAACTTCCCCATTCCGTCACAAAGGTAGTTTTATTCCTATCTTCCTATGCAATTTTAATCTGATGATACCTGAGAATCCATCTGTAAAAGAGTATGTCTCTTTCCCTCCTACATTCTCTAGCACTTCATCTATGAATGGTGTTAGAAATGGATCATGCATACATGCATCAATCAACTTCCTTAGGTCTACACATCTTGATTCCCCATGTTTTCTTATCTTTCACCACCATTGGACTTATCCATTATGATTCCTCGACCGGTTCAATAATTCCTACTTCTAGCCATGCTTCTAGCATGCAGTCTTTCTTTGTCTTTACCTTCTCTTTATATCTCAGATTCAGTCTATAGGGTCTTTTTCTTACAGGCTTAGGACTTGGTTTCAAAGGGATCTTCATTTCTCCTAATTCACCAACTATTCTCTTCATCTCCGAGAATGTGGTTGCGAATAGATCACGATACTCACACAATAAATCTGCAATCTTCTCCACAATTTCATCGTTCTAGTAATCACCTATCTGCACAAACTTTGGGTTTTCTTTTATCCCAATATTTACCTTTCGTGTCTTCAATGGTTATGCATACATAGTAGATTCAAGATCTGGTCATTCTACTATGCGTTCCCCCTCCGTTTCAGGTACTTGTATATTCATGGGATCCTCCTCGTTTGGTTCTTCTTCAGCAACATTGTAACATTCCAGTAGATCATGAATAGTCATCGAAGCTCTCTGCACACTACAGACAAATACTACCTCCATTGCCCCTTCTTCCAAAAAGATCTTGGTTCTAATGGCCTGCAAGGTTGCATCTAGTAATGGAGATTCACGTTTGAAAGTAAATGTTAACTTAAACCTTTGAATTAGTTGATCCCAGTTCCCTGTCTCTTTGCGCATTTCTAGTTCTAGGTACCAATTCTTAGGAATTGTATCTAGCGTATGTATGAACCTATGTGTCCATTCCTCCTTTGGTAGTGAACCCTGTGTCTTTTGACACTGCATAATGTGCCATATTAGATCACCTTCCCCTATAAACTTCTACACAATATACTCCTCTTTGGTACTGAATCTAATTTGCATCAATATTCTACACTACTTCCAGTCATTGATTCCTTCCTTTTGTGCAACCCACCACTTGGATGGAGTGGCTTTCAAGATGACATCTAGTGCCAACAATCGTTGTTATTCAAGTATCCGCAACTCAAAAATTTGTACAAAATTTTCTATATCAGTCAACCCATCATACTTGGGTAGGTCACATAACTCTATTCCAATCCAGGGCAATGATCGAGTAATGCAGGAACACCACCTCATTGATACTTCATGCATCCTCCTCTACCAATGTACTAGACCTTCCTTTGAGTCTGGCACACATGAGCTAATGCTTCTCCAAGTAAGTGCACCATCTGCGGTGGGGTTAACATAGTCATCCATTTTTGCAGTCATGTTATACAAGTTTTCAACTCCATTCCCTTTCGTTGGTTCTGTATACCTCTTACCTTCAGTTGGATCCAACAACGCAGTAACCTTCAAGTCCCCCACCTCGAAGATCATTTCCCTCTTCTTTATATTAATGATCACTTGATTTTCAAAGGCCCATTCTAACCCCATTAGTGTTGGATATGGATGACTATCATCCAAAATTTCGATAACTTTGAAATCTTCTAATACACTACGCACCACATCTATTTTCATAAGTACCCCTATCAATCAACCAATTGGTACTATCTTGTGCTGGATTTCAAGTTTTAGTTGAACAAGAGACCAAATCAACTTGGGTTTCCCCATCATTTCCCATGTTTTCTTTGGTAATAAATTTACATCAGAACCCAAGTCTAAGATGACATTGTCCACATCGTATTCTACAATATGCGCACTTAGTTTGAACTCTCTATTGATCCTCTTCTTATGCAACACCTGATTTACTACCCTTTGTGCAATAGGAAATTTCCTTTCTTATGCGCAATGATCAATCATTTTACATAATGCATTCCACACAATTTTACCTTTCATTAATTCTAAAAAAAAAGGAATTCTCTTAAAGTACTTACCTTTTCAAATGATTCATATGGGATAGTATGATCATAAGTTGGAGGCATATCAACCACTGGAGGTGAATATGATGTCGATGCTACCCAATATGGTCCTAACATCTCCTTTCTTGCATGCTTGTATGTCTCCTTTTCTTGTTGTGGGTAAAACGTCGACATAGGCCCTATTTATTTCTTCACCCATTGCTCCACCTATCTTCCTCCAATCGTTGTGTAGACTCCTGTTCTAGCTCCCCCACGCATGGAAACTGCTATTTTGGTTCCTTTGTATCGTATCTCTGCTGATATATTTTGGAAGTTCTGATTCAAATTTTGATTTTGATTCCCTCTTGCCTGCCACTTCGCCAGTACTTGAGGATAATCTTCTTTCACATGGTACAATGCTCTACATTATGTGTAGGTTGTATAGGGATTCGGGTAGTCACGATCTAAGTACCCTAGTTGGTTACAATTGTAACATATTATGGGTCCTCTTCCTCCTCTGCCAAAATTTCATCTTCCTTGATCTCTGCCAAATGATCCTCAGTTTCCTTGACTAAAGCCTCTTTGATTGTTATACTGAGGACCTCCTCCTTCTGTCGCAATATTTTACCCCTGAATCCTATACATATATGAAGTGTTCTCTCTCATCAAATCGAATGCACAACAATCCTTCCCTTCATTCCCTACTGATTTTCAAAACGTACATAACAAGTTTCTCAACTTACTCTGGTATTTCTGCAGCAATGGACAATCAGTCAGATTATATCYCCATTTCTTACATATTTCATAGCACCCTCTTCTTGGTAATGGATTTKGTGCTCCAATTTCCAAATAYTGCGCAAAGACGGGGCATTCATCCTTATGRTGGCCTTCTGTCCTACACTTGGTACACCAGACCTATTCCCGATTTTCCTTCCCTTTTGTAAGCTCTGCCAATTGAATGGTTAAGGAAACTAATTGTTTCTGGGCCTATACCATTCCCCCACCATCTCCTACAGGAGAYGCTTCTAGCTTCATTGTTATCTCCAAAGCTTCAGGCTATGACGTAACCTTTTGTTGTATCAATGGACCTTGAATATGTGGCAATAGCCCTACAACAAACCATTCCCTGTTTTGTTGATMTGGAATTTGGAACGTTAACCTACCCATCACATCCTTGAATATATGATCAAAGTCCCATACCGACTCATTCTGTACCTGTTTGATTTCCTTCAATTCCGTAATGTATTGCAACTCAAATTTTGGCTTTTTGAACTCTTTCAACAATTCTTGTGTAATTTATGCTAAAGTCCTTGCTTGGCCTATAGGTGTAGTACTTTGCAGCTTCATGTACCATACTAGTGTGCAGCCTCTAAAGGTTGTTTCCAACTACATAATATTCACAACCTCGTCTTGGACATTCTTTTCAGCCCAAATTGTCTCACATACAAGTAGATGTTGTTCTGTATCCTTCGACCCAACTCCCTGGAACTCAGGTAGTCTCAATGCGTGGCCTAATCCTGCCATACTATTTTGCGTAGTACCCCCTCTTGTCGATGTTGGTTTACTCTGACCTGATGCATTGTTTCCACTACTCTGACTCGATGCACTACTCCCACTACTTTGACTACTACTATTCTGACTTCCTATACTGAGTATAAGTACTTTTGAAAAATCCTCAATTGTTACCTCATATCTTGGTGATGTACACGGGGTCATGGATTCAACACAGGATCCGACCTGAGTAGGGCTTACCGATTCTTCTATCATGGGACCGAACTGAGACTCTTCTCCCTCTTCTTTTGTGCACGATACCTCTACAATATGGACTATTTCACAAGGTCCTCTCCACTTGTACTCACTACATGGCTCTTCTTTCTTAGCCCCGGTCTTCAACCTCTTGTACCATCCTCCACTAAGCAGTACTACAAACTCATATTCTCCTTCTGAGATACCTTCTTCATCTCTCTGCATCCTTAGTCCTTCCATTCATTTTTCATCCCTCTCTTCAGTCTTTCCTACCTTCATATTATCCCTTGGTCATCCCCCAGTTCCCCTATGTGTGCATGACCCCTTAGAAGTTAGATTTCGTTATCATCACACATTTATCACACAATATCTTTATCCAAGTACCAAGTTATTTCATAAACCTTCCATGCGGACCCTTAAAGAAGTCGCTTTCCATGACAATCTATGAATGTGTGAAATCTATTGCAAATTCCATAATATAACCCCCCAATATGATCTCCAACCAAAAGTCAATTGCGCGGGATGTCTTATTGCTTACAAAATTCAATTTCCTTACCAATTTAGGAGTCTAGTTCCTTGGTGCAATTGTTCGATATCTTCTAGTATTCTCCACCAATATTTCTAACCATTCAATCAAAATAATTGGAAATTCGCCAAAGAAAATCTCATGCAACTCTATGTACACACACCTTTGCATCCATTGTTTGTCACTCATTTGAGGATTTCTATTCTCTTTTCTGGAAAATTCTCGTTCCTTCCTTTCTAGCCATTAGGTGATCTCTTTCTTAGTTTGCCTCCAAAACATTCCCTTAACTACATATTCTGAGTCCCGGCAACAAAACCATTTGTTGGCGTGCAGTTGTAATACCCTAGGTTCAAGTTATCTAATCAACAAAACCATTTAGATATCGACCCTTTTGGCATCACTTGCATGTAGATGAAGTCTCACCCGAGGTATCTACTGGGACTATAGGAACCAAGTTTCTACAGGTGTAAGGGGATGTAAGGCCATTGACATGTTCCTTATTTCTTATTTACTATGTGCGCAATATTCTATGTTTGTTATTCCTTGTTTACTTAGTAAATTATTTTATGTGGTACCATTGTGACATAGATTGCAATGTAATCCATTTACCATAACATCCATAAATACTGTGCAACAATCATATAGAAAACATATCTACTCTAACACACATAAACATATTACCCATAAACAATCACATGAGCACAACATATAGAGACACATAGTTAACGTGGTTCACCCAATCCTTGGGCTATGTCCACAATGATTGGCTTCTTTATTATGCTTCTGTAATAATTCCAGGCTTGTGCACTGCACTACAATAGATTCATCAAATTATCAATCCCCACCCTACCTAGCCACTTTGCAGTGCAAGCCTCTCTCTGCAACTCTCCTTACACACTCAAACATAGACTCTCCTTCTCAACTCATCACCTACTGAACCAACCCTTATTCTTCTCGACCCATTACATATTTATAGATGGAAATTAGGGTTCAAAAATCTATTTGTTCATCCCCAAAACCCTATGACAACTCACTATGACTAATTACAACTCATGTTGACTCATTGTTCGGGCATGCTTTTCCTACTTTTTCCGTCTGCATGTTGCTTTTTCCTTCCCAACTATTGTTCTTCCTGATTTTGTGTGTCTCTTTGCTTTTGCATGTCGAACTGTTGTCCTTCCTTTTTGCCCACTTTATCTCATTTCTTTATTCTCTGCTAATTATTCTGTTATTGCGCACTTTGATCCTGAAAGCAACTTTATTGTGCACTCTGCTCCTGCCTTCTCTTCTTTCTTCTGTTGTCGTGCATCTCCTCCATACTTAGGATTTTTCCCAAAAATTCATCCAAAATGTTTGTCCAATGGGTATTCTTGTGGGTGAGATTGCAAAAGAGCTCGATTAAGTTTGGAAAATAAGTGAAGTTGTCACCACATTATGTAGGACCTTTTGAAGTTTTAGAAAGAAAGGGACAAATTGCATATTGTTTTGCATTGCTAGCATGATTAGATTGTATACATGATGTCTTTCATGTTTTTGTATCATGTCATTATATTTTCGACCCTTCACATGTTATTGATATGAGTTATTTGTAGATGTTGGATGAGGTGGACCTAATGGCTGAACCAATCCCCATTTTGGATAGATGCACTTGACAACTTCAACGTTTATTGGTAGACAAGGTAAATGTCCAGTGAGATAGTCATAGTCCCAGTACCACTACTTGAAAGGATGAAGTTGATATGCATCAACAGTTTCCATATTTGTTTTAAGAGGGGGTGTATGTAGTTCCCCATTTTATTTGACTATTGTGATAGACTAAACTTTATTATTTGAGGGAATTTGGTTACAAATGATCCAATTATTTGACTAATATTGTGGTTACAAAACATGGAATTTTTATTATCTGATTGAGATTAAAATGATGTTGATAGAATGGTTTATTTATAAGTTTATATGATACCACAAAACTTGATATCAACAATGTTTCCACATCTTAAGAGTTACAGGATGACCACTTGAGCCAACAACTCACCTTAAAGTGGATCGTCGGTTAGAGGTTTATCCTTGTCATCCAACATCTCAGGCCAAGCGAATCTTTGCATTGTATACACACTCTCTAAGCTAATGGGCCCATGAGTGAGGCCACACAACCCTCTACACTTTGGTCGAAAGACCTTCATGGGAATAGAACTTGAGATCAACAATATTTCCACATCTTAAGAGCTACATGACGACCACTTGAGCCAATGACTCACCTTAAGCCACACAACCCTCTACACTTTGGTCGAAAGACCTTCATGGGAATAGAACTTGAGATTAACAATGTTTCAACATCTTAAGAGCTATATGATCACCACTTGAGCCAACAACTCACCTTAAATTGGATTGACAATTCAAGGTTTAGCCTTGTCATCCAACATCTCAGACCAAGTGGCTCGTTCCATTGTGTACTCACTCCCTACTCTAAGGGGCCCATGAGTGAGGTCACACAATCCTCCACACTTTGGTTGAAATACCTCCACAAGAATAGAACTTGAGATCAACAATGTTTCCACGTCTTAATATAGATGAATTGGATATGCATTGATATGATGCAACAAATGATATCAATTTATGTGAATTAGATAAATTGAAATGAAAATGTGGATATATTAATTTGCAAATATCGTTGATGGTTTTCCTAGTCTGATAGGAAACCACAGGGGTACATTGACATGGGATTGCATCAACATTATATGAGACTTTGGATTGAGTCAGGAAACTGTTTAATTATGTGATTATGATATATTTTGATTTTGTATTATGAAAATTATTGATGCACTGATTGTAGTGTGTGTAGGCATAGGGAACATGCTTGTTGATCAATCCACATATGAGTGACGGGGTTGTATGGAAATGTACTTAGTACTATAAGGAGAGGATGAACAATGTTCCTATTTTCACCTATTAGCTCTCCTTTTGTGGTCCGAATTTAAAAACTACGAATGTTTTTACTCCAAAGTTGCACCTTGCCATGAGGGTAGGCCAGAGACTCGGTCACTTATGAGGATTAGATGAAGGGCGTGAAATAAGGTGATAAACTTATTATTCAGTGACCATTAGTCTTTCAAGAAAGGAAAACAAAGATAAGTTAATAATGTCTCCATTATTGCGCCATTTCCCCACCAATAAAAGTTGGATACTTGAAGGGCATGCAAATCATGGCATTCTTGGAAATACAAAATGTAATTCTTGAAGGGCATGAGATACAAGACACTCTTGTATCATTTATGAATGGTTAAATGTTATGTTGAAAATAATGTTAAATTAAAATTGTAAAAAAGAATTAATTTTAACATACATTTTATCATATTAAGAAAATAATCATATAATATGCACTATATGTAGATATGATATATTAAATTAAAATAATGGTAGCATAAATAAATATATAAATGAACAAGTATATCATTTGATGAAGGAAGATCTAGTTAGTTATAAATATACTTAAGAGAACATGCATGGAAAGAAATAAGTTAATTATTAATTAGTAAAAACTAATTACTGGTGCACCCTTAAGTCGAGAGGAAATATGAACAATAATTCAAATTCAAATTGAATTGTGGGAAAAGAAAAGTGGGTTTTGAAGAAGTTAAAGTGGACTAATAAATAACTAAGACAAGTAACTCCATGTGTACCACTAAAATATGAAGTCATAAGAAGATCAAAGGAACACCTATGAGTGAAAATAAGAAATGTGGGAGTTGGGTCAGTAAAATCCATTACTTATAATTTTAAATAAGTAATTACATGCACACTTGTGTATATGAGTGATACATGGGAGGGTGAATATTAAGCTAATAATAATTTAGTAAAATATATTTTTGCATGGGTTGGACAAGTGACACGGGCCACAAAAACTATAAAAAGAGGGCTTAGGCTTTGAGGAAAACAGTCTTTTCACCTTAATGATGAATGTATATCGTAATGCTAAAATAACTTTTCATTGGAATTTGTTGAGAGTTTGATCTATTGAAGTTTGTTGAGAAATGAGTATTCTTCTCAAGCTTGATGACTTCATTCTCCAATTATTGCTAGTGAAATGCTTTTTTCATACAACCCTTTGTGCCTCCGGGGTCCTTGGGTAATGAGAATACCCAAAAAAAAAAAAAATTGGTAGAGAAGTCAACTGGTGGATCATCAATTTATTGACAAATTAATGCAAGGATGGAATTTGGAACTCATCATTCAAGTTTGGCAACTCAAGAATTAAATTTACGATAAGTTAAGTCTTGTTTATTGGGTAATTATTGTTCTTGAATTAATATTATTGTCATTTATAAATTATTGATAATCTTATATGAGAAGATTATAAAAATGTATGTTATATTATTTATTTTTAAATTATATATTGCTGCTTGTTTTTTAATCCATTACCGTGTCCAAAGAAACCGAACGTTACTATCAATAAAAATAATTGCCATGATATATTATAAGTATGAAATGTTGATAAAAACAAACTCTTATATGTAAATAGGATATCAATGCGCACCCATAAGCTTATTTGTTTTCTAATCTTAAAAACATCATATTCAAATTACCAAATTCTTTTTCAATGTAGTTACATAGAACAACAATTTTAATATTGTCATTACCTTGAATAATTCTCTATTTCCTAATTTTCTTGTAGGTGAAGTTAATCCACTCATGGTCTCTACAATATAAGAGGGCCAATTGGTTAATTTTACTCCATGTTCGACTTGAGAGATCAAATAACTGTATTATATATAATCCCATTGATGTTTAATTGACTAGCACAACCTGTATATGTTGTTAGTGACAGTGGGGAGATGGGAAGATGTTATTCATTTGATCAAATGCAACTCTCCAAACAATACAAATATAGAATTAACATCTAGGGGCTATTCTATGTAAAAGACTCATAAAGAGGGGAGGGGTGATTCTTAGCATCACCCCCTCCCCCTATAACACATATATATTTTGTATCCATTATATTTTTAAACGCTTTTCTTCTCTTTTTTAATAATTTTTTTTATTATTTATTTCTATGTTATTTGATTATATTTTATTGTTTTTAATATTTTTCCTAAATTTTAAGTTAATTTTTTTGTGTTTTTTTTTAAGTTAATTTTTTGTGTTGTGTTTTATATGTTTATTTGTTTTATAATATTATTATTAATCTAAGGTTGGTTTTATTTATTTATTTTAGAATTTGTTTTATTGTTTTTTTATAATTTTAAAAAATATTGGTTTAGAATTTAATTAAT
>ML791876.1:58357-98356 GCA_009831015.1 Picea engelmannii
TTTAAAACTTGTAGGCCCAATTGAGTTGGAAGAATAGCTTATGTCCCATATACCATATGGAAAGGAGAGGTCCCAATAGATTTCTTGTTACTAATACGATCAACCCATAGGGAAAACATTAACTTGGAATCCCATGACTTTTTATTTTCTGCAAGTAGTTTTTTTATAATCCTTATCGGACTCTTATTGGAGGAATCTGCTAACCTGTTTCCTTGGGGGTAGTAAGGAGTAGAGTGGACCAATTTGATACTAAAATTATTGTATAAATCGATCATGGAGTTGGATTTAAAAGATTGTGCATTATCAGTGACTAGTTTTTTAGGACAACCAAACCTAGAAAAGATATGTCCTTCAAGAAACTCCATGATCACCTTGTTTGTTGCATTCCTTGTTGGAATTGCTTCGATCCACTTTGTAAAGTAATCTGTGGCTGTAAGAATCCATTTATGTTCTCCAAAAGAGGAAGGGTTTATTTCCCCAATGAAATCCAAGCCCCACTGTTGGAATGGTCCATGAGCGATGATTGGTTTCAGAGGCAAGGACATAAGTTTTTGCTTTCCAACAAATTTCTGACAGGGTTCACATGCCCTAACCTGAGCAAAAAATTCTGAGAACAGAATTGGCCAGTAATAGCCTACCCTGAGAATCTTGAAAGAAATAACTTTTCAATGGTGATGAACTCCACAAACACCATGATGTAGATCACAAAAAAATTGTTTAGCCTCTTCTTCATCAACACACCTCAACAAGATACCATGAGGGTCTTTCCAAAATAGGATTTGATCAATAATGAAATACTTTCCTGATCTTAACTTTAATGATTTGAATTTTGATTTATCCAATTCTGGAGGGAATTGAAAATTCAACAGAAAAAATACAACATCTTTGTACCATGGTGAAGAAACATACTTGTTGTTTACCTGCAAAATTGTTTCTCCAATCTAGAATGAACAATCATGTGCTTTACCTGAAAGATCGTACAACCCAATTGCTTTGCAATTAGACTCTGTCATTAATTTGGAAAGGCCTTGACCTTTTATCAGCTGAGTAGGCTTTATAGTCAGGTTATACTCCAAGATTTGTGTTATCCATTTTCCTCTCTTCCCTTCACAATCAGGCTAAACTAAGATTTCTTTGACTGCATTGCTTGGGACATAAGCAGTGATCTCAGATTGAAGGACATATAATCTGAAGGATTTCAAATTCTTTACCAGGGCATAAGCCTGTTTTTACATTATATCATACTTTAGTTCAGAGTCTCTGAGAGTTTTGTTGAAGAAGGAGATGGGTTGCTCATATCCTTGCTCATTTCTTTGCAGAAGAACAAAAGCTATGGTATCTTCTAAGGCAAATGAAAAAATCATGAGTTCTTTAGAGTAGTCTGGAATTATGAGAATAGGGGACTGAACAAGAGCCTGCTTGATCTTCTTAAAAAATTCTTTAGCTTCTGGTATCCACTTAATTTCTGCATCCTTTTTCAACATGTCAGTGATGTACTTGATAATCTCTGCAAAATTAGGTATAAACCTCCTTAAAAAATTAATTTTACCGATGAAGGATTGAATATATTTCTTGTTTCTTGGAATATCTATTTGTTGGATAGATTTTACTCTTTCAAGATCTATTTTAATTCCTTCAGGTGAAATGATGTGTCCCAGAAGTTTGCCTTCCTCCATGACAAAATGTGATTTTTTAGGATTAAGTGATATACTGTACCTCCTACATTTCTCAAATGTCTGCTTCAAGTGCTGTAAATGTTCTTCATCAGATGCTAAAAATACAGTGATGTCATCAAGATAAATAACTACAAACCTATCTATCTCACCAATAAAAACAATGTCCATAGCCCTTTTAAATGTGGCTCCTGCATTCATCAATCCAAAGGGCATCTTTTCATACATGAAATTGCCCCAGGGAGTGGTAAAATCTGGTTTCTTTTTTTCCTCCTCTACTACTGATATTTGGTTGTACCCTGAGTATCCATCAAGCATAGAGATCATATTTGCTCCTACAACTCTCTGTAAAACATGATCCATTTTTTGCAATGGATAATTATCCTTTAAGGAGAACCTGCTCAAATTCCTGAAGTCCACACAGAGTCTTATCTCTCCACTCTTCTTTCTGATAGATACAAGGTTGACTACCCACTCTGAGTATCTTAGTGGCACTATGATTTTGGCATCCAATAACCTTTTCATATCTTTTTCTATTATAGGTAACAACAAAGGATTAAATTGCCTAGACTTTTGCTTAAAAGGTTTCGATCCAGGTTTTAGAGGAATTTTGTGTTGTATGATCTTTGTATCAAACACTTTCAAGTCTTCCTAAGACCAGTCGAATACATCTGAATATTGCTTCATCAATTCAACATATGTGTCTCTCTGTTTTTGTGACATTTTTCTAGATATTTTGACCAACCTGGGCTTTGTATCAGAACTGATGTCACAGTCCACTACATCAGTTTCTTTTGTTTGAATAACAACCTTCCTGGAAACATCATTGTGGTCAAACAACCTCTCGAGTGGGACCAAACCTTTAGGCAGATGATTTGTCTTTAATTAAATAATTTTGTGCCCAACAACACTGTCTTGAAGAACAACTGCAACATGTACCTCTACTTTTGATCCGGATTTTATGAGCAGAACGAAATGACTACAGATTACTACCAGATTCTTAACACATAATAACAGAGATACAATAAAATTGGTTTTCTATTCAATAAGGAAATAAGTTGAAACTGCAAAATGCAGCGGAAAACAAGCTTGTTGGAATGGTGGTGGCTTATCTCTGAGAAGAGATGTGATGGCTACGCTCATTCGCAAGAAGATCATTACAATGAGGCTCTCAAGGCCTTTTTACAATAAACAGGAGTTTCAAAAACCCTAAACATCCAAAAACCTAACCCTAGGAGATGAAGCGCCAAAAGTCATATGGGCCCCATTTGGGTAAGTCAGTACATCAACTTCTCGGGGTCGTAACTTTTTCATACGATCTCCGTTTTAGGCATATGATAGCCCATTGGAAATATGTATCCGAGGACTACAACAGTTGCATAAAATTTCATGATGAAATTTTGCGATCGATATCCACCTGGATCAATCCTCCCTCCTTAGGAAGCAATGGTCTCCATTGCGTTGAGTTCCCCCATCAGATGAGGAATTTTTTGTTGAATTTGGCCCCGGGTGAGCCACTTGCCTTGGTGCAGGAGCTGCCCTGCTTTAACGACTCAATAAAGATGGATCCTTTGTTTTTGAGTGCCCTTGATCTGTGTGTCCACAATCTGATCAATGGATGCCTATTGTATGCAGTCGAGGTTGAGCTCTGTTGGTGTCAGTTGTTTTGCTACATATGAGGTGTCCAATAATGGTGGGAAATAAGGCCGAAGGAGGTCCACATTGAACACTGGGTGCAGGCCAAGGAAAGCAGGAATGTTGAGCTCAAAATAATTACTCCCCATAGCCTTGGTGATGGTGTATGACCCATAAAGGAGTGGGCGAAGCTTCCGATGGGGTCCTGTAAAGCGTTCTTTCTGCATTCTTTTTGCAAGTGCAACCAAACTTTGTCGCCCACCTGACACTTATGTGGCACCCGATGTTGATCATGGCACTACTTGTACTTGTCATTGGACTTCTGTAGGATATCCTGAACCTGTTGGCGGATGTGTTGGATCCTCTCAATGAACCGGGTGGCTTTGTCAGCCTCAGTTGGAGCAGGAGAGGAGTCGATCGAGGTGACCGCAAGGGGAAGTGCAACATCTATTGGACCCTATGGTTGGAATCCCAACCCCACTTGAAAGGGGCTATGGTCGATTGAGCTATGCAGGGATCAGTTGTAGTTATGTTGGACATAGGGAAGACTCTCATCCCATGTGCTAGGGTGCTTGGAATTATACATGCGCAGGATATGCACGATCATTCGATTTACAACCTCGGTTTGGCCATCGGTCTAGGGGTGGAAGGCCATGGATTTGGTGAGCTTGGTGTCTAGCAGTGACAAGAGGCTCGACCAGAATGTGCTGATAAATCGACTGTCCCGATCTTCGACAATGGTTTGTGGGATTCCAAAATGTACCTAGACTCGTTCAAAGAAGAGCTTGGCAGTGGCTTCTGTTGTGATGCTCTTCTTGCAGGCAACCAGAATCGCCATCTTAGAAAAGCGATCAACAACCACAAAAACACAGTCATTTCCCCGCTTGCTGGATGGGAGGCCCGACATGTAGTCCATTGAGATGGATTCCCATGGCCTGTCAGGAGTAGGAAGAGGGGTGTACATGCCCCATTTCTTAGTGGTTGGTTTGGAAATAGCGCAGGCAATGCAAGACCTGATATACTTGTTGACCTCCTGTCGAAGTTTCAACCAATAGAAATGTTTTTGTAGCATCGCCACTGTCTTTTCGACGCCGAAGTGTCTTGCCACCCGACTGTAGTGGGATTCCCAGATTAGCTTCGCTCACTCGCTTGATGGAACACAGATATGGCCTAGACGACACAACAACCCATCTTGAAGATGGAAATTATCGACAACTGCCTTTGCACCCAACATTTGGTAGGTGGTGGCAAAGTCCTTGTCTGTCTCATAAATTTGGGGCCATCCAGAGGTCTCATGGCCGCAAGAGTCTAGCACTGTGGTGAGTGTCACGACTGGTGGTCTGCTGAGGAAATCAATGACGCGGTTGGTGCTTCTTGTTTTATACTTGATGTTGAGGTGGAATTGTTGCAAGTATGTGAACCACTTTTGATGGTGGTCATTCTACAATTTTCCTTGTGTCTGCATGAACTGCAGTGGCTTATGATCAGTGTGGATGATTGTCTCCCTCCCAAGAATGTAATGTCTCCATTGGTGACAAGCTTGCACAATGGAGTACATTTATTTGTCATAAGTAGGGTACTTATGGACATCATCTGATAGTGTCTCACTATGATAGGCCATGGGGTGGTCGTGCTGCGTGAGAATGGAACCCATAGCATAGTCTGAAGCATCAGTCTCAATCTCAAAGGGTTATTGCAGGTCTGGTAGTGAAATTACTGGGGATGAGCACAAGCACTGCTTCAAATCATTGAACGCTTGTTGTTGGGGCCGACCCCACACAAATTTAACCTTACCACCACCCCTGGTTATTTGGCTGAGGGCCCATGCAATATGGGAGAATCCCAACACAAACCTGCGGTAGAAACTGGCAAGGCCAAAGAAGCTCCGAAGCTCAGTGAGTGTGGTTGGGGCTAGCCAGTCACGGATGACTTGGATCTTGTCTGGATCCACATGTACGCCATGTTGATCAATGATGTAGCCTAGGTAATGGACCCTATCCATGCCGAAGGAGCATTTTTCAAAGTTGGCGTATAGCTTGTGTTGTCGCAGGGTGTGCAGAACCTGTTGAATATGCTGCAAGTGTTTGGCCCAAGTCTTGTTGTAAATGAGAATGTCATCCAGATACACCACTACAAAAGTATTGGTGAATGGTCACAGGATATCGTCCATCATCCTCATGAAAGTGGTTGGAGAATTTGACAGACCAAAGGGCATGACCAACCATTCAAAAAGGCCTTCCTTTGACTTGAAGGCAGTCTTCCATAAATATGTCTGTTCTATCAGGACCTGGTGGTAGCTAGACTTTAGATCAATATTACTGAAGTATTTGCCCCCCATGAGTTGATCAAGGAGGTCGTCGATTCGAGGAATCGGGTACCGATTTCTGACTGTGATTTTATTCAGAGCTTGGTAATCAATGCAAAGTCACCAGGTTCCATCTTTCTTCTGTACCAACACGATTGGGCTCCCACAAGGTGATGAGCTAGGATGGATGTGCCCCTTGTGGAGCAATTCTTAGATCTGTCACTTGATCTCCTCATTCTCTAATAGAGAGTGGCGATAGATTGGACCATTGGGTAGTGGTGCACCGGGGGTCAGATTGATGGGGTGCTTGACCTGACAGTGCAGAGGTACCCCGATAGGTGAGGAGAAGATATCTGATTATTCTTCCACGACCTTATCTACTTGCTTCTGCTGTGTGGAGAGGTCGGCCGCAGAGACCCTCGATGTGGTTGTGATATTTCTCTCATTCTGAGAGAGAATCACAAAGAAGACAAACTTCCCCATCTGAGAGATGACCTTCCTACATTGCTTAGCAGAGATCAAGGAAATAGCACTAGGTGGGACAGCCTCAGGTATCCTATACAATTTCATGTTCAAATTAATAATAACACTACGAGACCTAGACTCATATACAACATGCCATTTCCATAAATAAGGTTGGCCCAAAAGAACATCACAAACTTTGAGAGGAGTAACATCACACAATACCTCGTCTTTCAAGGGCTTGATGTCGTACGATAGTCGACACTGTTGGCTGACGCGGAGATCGCTTCCTTGGCGGAGCCATCCAATGGTGTATGGTTGTGGGTGTGGCGTTGTCGGTAAGGCCAACTGCTTGATGACCTTTGCTGAGATGAGGTTCTTCTGGCTACCACTATCAACGATGAAGTGCAGTGGGGTGCCTTTTACCCACAGCTATGAATGGAAGAGGCTATCTCCTTCTTCTGGCTCGTCTAGTTCACCCTGTCAGAGCTTGGTGGTAGCAACGGTGGCACTGGGTTCCGCATCAATGATCTGTCTTCCCCTTTCTAGTTCTGAATCAGAGTTAGAACCTGCATATGATTCAGAGGCTTTCACTTTGGCCACCAATGACTTCTTTGAGCGGTAGTCAACAGTGTTATGCCAAGGGCTCTTATGGAACTCGCACCACTTCTCGGTATCTTTCTTTGTCTTTCCGGTGTCCTTATTTGCTTGCGGCTTGGACTGGTTGTCCTGATACTGCCCATCTTTTCTCTATCCTTTTTTCTATGGGTTGGGGCCACCCTTTCCTGGATTTTGTTGGGAGGGGTTCCTCGGCCCAAATTGTTGTGTCTTTTGTTTGAGCTTCTGCTCGATTTTGACAGCATATCGGTAGGTCGTGCCCAAGGATGATATGTCTAGAAATTCCATTTCAGTCTGGATGTATCTATGTAGAGCACCACGATACTTGAGAACCAGATGTTGCTCTGAATCTTTGCTACCCAGCTTGGTGTGTAAGGTATGGAAGATATTTGTGAAATCTGGCACTGCTTGGTCTCTTTCTTGCCGCAGTGTGGTCCATTTGGTATACAAGTCATCATAACTTCCAACAGGGTAGTATTGTTCCTTAATAGCATCCCTGAAGGATTCCCAGGTGGTCGTGACTGTAAATAATGAGGGTTCCTCTATTTCCTTTTGCTCACAAAATTTTTCCCACCAATCTTTGACACGGGGAATGGCTTTGAGGAGTGCAAAAGTAATCTTTTCTCTATTCGAAAAGTTATGGACAGAAAAATACCCTGCTAGTAGATTCAACCACTTGTCTACAACATCTGCGTCTATCTAACCTTCAAATATAGGAATATTGAAGTTTATTTGTACCTTGAAGGGGGCGGTGCCTCCGCTCGAAGAAGATGCGTCGCCTGTTGGTAGCCGCCGAAGGATTTGCACAAAATTATCCATCATCTCATTCGTCTATTGCGTGAGGGCTTCCTCAATCAATAGTTTGAAAGGATCTCCTATCCCATCATCTTTATTTTCTCCTTCCATGAGAGGTCGCTTGGGTGTGCGAGAGCTTTTGTCCTCAAGAGAAACAAGCTCGAGACCCAACTCTGTACTCCGACCTCGTTGGGGACATGCATTAAGACGACAAGGAGAAGACCGCTTTGATACCACTGATTTGGATTTTATGAGCAGAACGAAATGATTATAGATTGTTACCATATGCTTAACACATAATAACAGAGATACAGTAAAACTGGTTTTCTATTCAATAAGGAAATAAGTTGAAACTGTAAAATGCAGTGGAAAACAAGCTTGCTGGAATGGTGGTGGCTTATCTCTAAGAAGAGATGTGACGGTTGCGCTCATTCGTAAGAAGATCATTACAATGAGGCTCTCAAGGCCTTTTTATAATAAACATGAGTTTCAAAAACCCTAAACATCCAAAAACCTAACCCTAGGAGATGAAGCGCCAAAAGTCATGTGGGCTTCGTTTGGGTAAGTTAGTACATCAACTTCCCGGGGTCGTAACTTTTGCATACAATCTCCATTTTAGGCGTATGATAGCCCATTGGAAAGATGTATCCGAGGACTACAAAAGTTGCGCAAAATTTTATGATGAAATTTTGTGACCGATATCCACCTGGATCAACTTCATCATCTTGATTATCTTGATCTATCGAAATGTTAGAAAACTCTTCAATAGTCTTTAAGAATCTTTGAATTTCCTCATCATCTTTAAAAACCTGCCAATTTTTTATATTGTCTGGTATTGAGGGTCTGTGTCTAACCTCAACCTCAAATTTCAAATAAGGAAACATTGGAGTCTTAAAGTTGCTAGCTGCAAGTGCCAAAGAGTCATCCCGCTGAATTAAATTTATGTGCACAAAAGTAATATTGAATGCCAAAAAGAAATTATCCACATAATCCCACACATCATTTCTATATTGTTTCAACCTTTGTTGTTTGGTTTGATATATGTTCTTGATCTGGTGAATAATAAGTTCTTAATCTCCAAAAACAGAAAGCTTATCTATACCCATATCTTTACCATCTTTCAACCCTAACAACAAGGCTTCATACTCACTGATGTTATTGGTTGTGTCAAATTCAAGTTTATATGACATAGGAATGACCTCTTGGGTAGGGGAAATGAAGACAATCCCAGCACCAAAACCTTCTCTAGAACATGCCCCATCAAAATACATTTTCCAGACAAAATTATCTGCACTGTCCCCAACTGTAGGTGTTGTTTTCCTAACTGATATTTCTGCCATCTGATCACCAATATGAAAAATAGGGGAACCAAGATCGTCTTCTACAACATATATAGGATGATTAGTAGGGTTTTAATGATCACTTACCAAATAATCCAGTCTTACTTCCCTATATAATCTCCTATGTTCTCCACCAAAAACAGGTATGGTGGCATAACTAAGATCCATCTGTAGAGTGCCTCCTACCTTTTTGGCCCAGGATCTTGACAGAAGCATTCCAAATTTTGGATGTATGTTAGCCACAATGACATCTAACACCACACTCTTCATAGGTAATTTGGAAAGAGTAACAACTAAGTCCTTAATCACTCCCAAGCATTTGACTTTCCTAGAGTCAAAAGAATATAGATCATGGTAAGGTTTACTAATATCTAACCCTAATTCATCCATCACCAACTTAGGCATGACATTATGCGAGACACCAAAATCCATTAGGCAGTTATGAAATATATTGTCATGAACATTTAGTGATATGTAGAATGGAGGAGAAGTATCAGTTATGTCTTCAATATGAGGTCCAATGGTTACAACAGGGTTCTCATCTTCCAGATTGATAGTATCTGAAAAGGTAACCTGAGCAGGAGACTGTAGAGCCTTGAGAACAATTTCCTAAAAGGCTATGTTTTCATTAGTTCTAGCAGAGGCACATAAATCTTGATTTTGTTAATTTCATGTTCCAGGCTGAAAGAAGAAACATTCTTTTTTGGTTCTTTTAACTCTGTAATACTAACCTTGACATGTTGCTTCAATGGTTGATCAATCTGAATCCCAAGACTGTCTTTATTGATCCATGTTTTAACCGGAGTGTTGGCCTTCTTTGTAGAAACAGGTGTATCCACTTTAGGTGTATTTGAACCAGATATGAGATTATATTTCTTCCTTTTAGGTTCCTTCTGGACGGACTCATCAACGTCCCCTTCTTCAAACTGGTTTAAAATCAAAGCATCTTCATAATCTTGTTGTGTTACATGCATAGGAGATGATTCATAATAATTTAGATGTACTATAGGGTCGTCTTTTGTATCATCTTCATCCTCCTCCTCATCTATTGCATTATTCTGGAAAGGAGGCAAAACTTTTTGGTCTTCTTGATTTTTCCTCTCTTAGTAAGATTTGAGGTGCATTGTTTGGCCTCTTAAACTGATTTTGATTTCTGTATCCACCCTCCTGTGTGGGTCTACTGGGTTGTTTTTGCTCCATTTTCAACGTTTCCATCTCATTTGTCAAAGTCTTCAACATCTTAGCCATTTCATCCATCTTAGAATTGGATGATGTATTAGAAGAGGAAGGCAACTCTTCTTTTTTCTTTTTTCTGTCTCTATCACCCCAGATTTCAATTTGTCTGCTGCTAATATGTTAGATTCTACCTCAATAGTAGATTGTTGCATCTGATTAAGAGTAGCATACCTTCTTTCTCTTAGCAACAAATAAAATTCAGCATCGAAAGCATTGGCAGAGGTGATTTTAGCTGATGTTTCTGAAGGTTTAATTTCATCTGGAATTTTACTATACATTTTATTGAATCTTTTAGTAAAATCATATATTGATTCACCTTGTTTCCTTTTTAAAGAACCAAATTCAATAATGTAGTATAAGTAGTCTTTCTTGTCTCCCAAGCGTCTTAGAAAGGTTTCGTCTAAGGACTCAATATCAACAATCGAATTAGGTGGAAAACTTCTGAACCATTTTCTTGCCTCACCATCTAAACTCTGCACAAATAATCTCATCCGCACATCTGCATGCTCTACATTGAAATTGTCTACAAAAATGTAGAAGGAATTCAAATGCTCTTCAGCAGTAACTCATCCTTCTCCATTGAATCTGGGTAGATATTTCATATATTCATTTGGTGGGAAGGCATACTGAACTTGTGGAAGGATCAAAGGGGCATATCTAGCTGCAACAATTGCATCCATCCTGTTCACAACCATATTTTCTATCTTTGGTGTTCGAGTTTTAGGAGTAAGTAAGATTAGTGATGTTGAAGGATATATTATCCCATGTATATGGCAACTTAACTGTACTAATGATGAATCTTGATCTTCAACAGACAGGGGTTTCTTTTCTGGATTGGAGTCAGATGATGGGCCAAGAAAAAGAGGATTTTCAAAAGAAAAATAGTGTGGTTTAATTTCTTCAGAGGGGAGAGATTCAGAAGATGAAGAGAGCGTTTTTGGTTCACTTTTAATATCTTTGTTGTGATCTCTCAAAGATTCATCCATAGACAAAGTATTTGAATGTTCCTCTTCAATGAGTTCATCAAGTAGCTTCCATTGATTTAGATTTAATTCTGAGATAGTTGAAGGAAAGGAAACTGTAGCAGGCTCAATAACAGGTTTGATTTCACTTTCGGGAATCACTCCTTCATCTAATTGGGATTTAATGATTTCAGAGGACTGTCCTTGAGAAATTTTTGAAGGTATTTTTCCCTTTGAGAGAGAGGATTGTCCAGAAATAACTTTAGGTTTTCTTAATAACTTTTCAAGATCTGGAACTGCTGCAACAGGTTCTGGATCTGTATTTTTTTTGGTTATTGGTCTCTTAGTAGATGATGAAGAATTTGGAGGAGTTTTAGGTCCTTTCCCTTCTCTTTTAGGAGCCAGAATTACCACAAAGGAGTCACCGGGTGAATAATCACAGTCTTATGTAATGTCCAAAATCTTGTTCACCATCAAGATTTGAATCTAATCTTGTCATTTCCCTAGGGAAGATATCTTCGTTTCTTCGTCCTCGACAACGGTGCCAAAATATGTTAGTCCCTAAAGTTGCACTTGACTGTGAGAGGGCGAGCTAGGGCTTCATCAGGTTATTGCAATAGTATTTTGAGGGGTTTTATGATATGCTTTTTTTAAAAAGGTGGTTGAAATCTGGTTCAAGGTTTCCAGATAAACATGAATTTCAGAATAAGGACAAATGATATCCCACTGATTGGTTAAAGGGTAGTCACATAGATGAATTATAAAAATAAGGAAAAGAGAATATGAAGTCTTCAATTTTTCAACCTCACATAAAATTCTTATCTCAAAATATCATTAAGAAACAAGAACATTAGCCTGAAATCAAAAACATGAAAATAATCACAACAACAAATTCTTTATTGTATCAATTGATAATCAAGAAAACAATGCATTTCAGTTTGATAAATGATCTCAAGGATGAAGAGAAAAAGAACAGAGAAGAAGAGAAAGTATAACCATCAATATACCTTTTCCATTAAGTGTCACATAGAATAGGAATGTCTTACAAGGAGTTTCAAAACAGGTCCCTGAATATCCAATTTTTTGACCTCCACAGAGTCTTTCTTCTATCTACTTGAGCTATCCAAAAAGTAGCTCGGGTCCTATTTTCTGGTGTGCTATTAATGGTAGGATATAATCAACATCTATATTCTAGGGAGGTTAGCTCAAAATGAGCATTTACATTACAAAAATTGATATCAGCTCAACAGCTTAATCCCAAATGATTCTTTCAACAATACATCAGATCCTACAAATTGGGAAATGGTTTTATTTGGTTATGTATTTGAAGAGTTCATCTTCACACGCCAAAAAAAAGTAAATATTCCCTCATCCCTTGGTACATATTAGAAATTCAAACTGTGTTAGATCCTTCATAAGGCTATCATGATATGATAACAAAGCTAGCCTTAACATTCATCTGTTTCATCTTAGAGGTGAGTACAATGTTGCGCCAACGTAGTTTGAAGTTGGATTCTCTAAGCTCTTTGAGCAATGTTTTTTGCTCCCTTTTCTTCTTCTTGAACCCCTATATCCTTTCCTACTGCCTGACACTCCATTGCTCTACTTGAGCCTTTTCCTTCCTCAACTGCTTCACTATTCTCTGAAGTTCTCTGATCTTCTCTTTATCACTTCTGACCTTGACCTTAAATTCTGGGAACTCTTCTGCAAGTGCAAGCTTGTTTAGATCTATGGCAGCCTTAGGTTCTCTCAGTTTAATTTGGTATCTAGAAGCTAATCCTGAACTATGATCATCATCTGAACTGGCTGTGTCCATGGCTTCTGGAATATCTGATATATGGTCTGAATCTATAGGGTTACTTTCTTTATTTTCAGAAATCCTACTAGTACCTTTAGCAAGTGCTTAAGCTCTGGATAATATGGTAGTAGCTCTTGTTACAGGTCCTGTAGGGAATTTGGCAACCTACTTACCTCTTTATGTTGGTTCCTTGTGTAATGGAGGTATTTCCGCCTTTTCTTTGACACATGCTTTAGAGTCCTTAGAATGGTCCTCTATGACTATGACATTTTCCTTTCTGATAGATGAGTCAAACATAACTTTGGATTTTAGTCTGTATTTGTTGGCAACCCTAGTTGAATTTCTCCTAGGGTATTGAGACACAGGTGCATATTTCTTCTCTTGTTTTTTACCCGTGGCAACTTTCTTCTTAGTTGATTTTTGTTTATGTTTGACTCTGGTTTTAATATTATAATCCTCATCTGAATCTTCTTCTATTTTAATGTCTGCATCTGAAAACATTTCGATCTCTGCATCAATTTTGGATCTCTTACCTCTATTGGTCATGGATTCTTCCTTAATGTCATCTATAGGGGTATCAACAGGAATGTGTTGAGTCTTATTTCTTTTGTTGGTTCCTTGTCACCCTGGTTGCAGACATTTCTTCTTTGACTAGAGGTTCATCAGTTGTGATACTCTATTTCTGTGTGGATGCCTTTCTTCCTTTGCTCCTTTTCTGTTTGCTTGGTTTTGGATCAGGATTTAGGGACTGGATCAACTAGTTCCAGGGTTTCTGTACTTCACTCAGAGCGGAAACGACCAGAGTCTTAATTAACACTTGGTGGAACATGCTACCTTTAGCAGTGGTAGGGTGCGACTGTACCCTTTTTGACATCTTCGATAGCCTTTTGAGTAGAAAATATGGTAGATTTAAGGGATAGTCTCCATTAATATGCATTAACAACCTAATATGGTAGATGTAAACCAGCGAGAATCTACCTTCGCGAATGATATACCTGTGAATTATTATTAGAGCAGTATGCCATTCTTGACTAATCCAGTTGTGAGGGACTCCTTTCTTCCAATCTGGTTTTTACCTGTCTAGTAGCAAGAATTGGTTCACAAACTCCATGACCACATGTTCCTTTTTCCACCATCGTTCTCCACCAATCATCAATCTGCAAGCTTTAACAATGGATTCTTCTGTTACCAACATCAACAATTTACCAATCACCACTTTGAAGCCATCAAAGTTATGTGCAAACATCATGGACACCTGTTCATCATGCCCCTGGAAGGTGGTAAAGAACTCAAACCAGCCAACATCCTTGAACCTCTGTGCCATCTACGGATACGCTTCAAGTAGCTCAGTGCCCTCAGGTTCTATCCTGGCAATTTGCCCACTTTTCTTAGGTGCCATGTCAATGATATAGTGTTGCAACTTGACGCTGTTGGAAATTGAATTTAAAACCTGCAAATGTTACTACATAACGATTTCCTTAAAAGGATATATGCACACATAATCGAATGGAATTAGAATATCAGATGATAATGTTATATAATGATTTTGGAAAATTGAACTGATTTGGTATAGGTCCTTGCAGGTACAGAGTGATCTCATTCATGCAACGGTCCAAACTGCATTATCGATTCAAGCGATATCATGGAGTACATGCAGGTCTTTTGTCCATGATTTATGTAATTATGACAAGATCTGGATGGTTGGCGCATGTCACAACATGATTACATTAGCATTGCAGGAATAACGTTATTCTAGTAGTGTTATTGATGAGTTGGCAGTAATTTGAATTTTCAGGATTCAAATAAGCAAATGATGTAACAAATCTCATTAAACCATGTCTTAAACCTCCAAACTTAAGAAAATTATTCAAAAATGCTAAAACAAAAAGTAAAACAAACTCATAACAAAGATTAAAGTCTAACAAAATCAAGCAATGATGTATAAGCAGGGAAGGCTTAGGATTAGGGATTCTCACTAAATCAAGAACAAAATTAGAGACTAACAGGGGTGATCTTCTTTGTATGGTATTTTGGCTATTGATGGTGATGTACTGGTAATATCTTGGACTGAATTCTTCTAGAGAAAGGTTGTTGGGTTTTCTCCCAAGCTTGGGTTTCCCATGATAAACTCTTATGTTCTCGTGTCTATTGTGTATGGTTAATATTTCTAGATCTTGTTATTTTCATTGCATTTTTATAGTTGACATTTCCAGTGTATAGTTATTCTATGATAACTGTTGTATGAAAGAGAATCTTGTTATTAATCATAAGGCAATAACTATCAAGATCTGAGAATCATGTAAACACCAACATATATTTGTATAAACAATAAACAATTTTCCATTTAAGGCAACCATTCCATTACAAGATTCTCAAATATATCAAGAAATTCAAGGGATTACCTAACATAAATACAAATACAATGTCCCATACAAATATAAAAACAAAAACTTAAGAATTCACCACCAAATTGATTGCAAATGAGTGTTTTTCCACCCGACCATAGGAAATCCATTGGGATTTCAACCCTCGAGCTAGGACTATGAAACAACAAGGGTGAAGACAAGATATTAGGATCTAATCACATTCAACCCAACCCTTTAATCAGCCACAAATTCCTTCCTTGCATCCATACAAATCATAATGTCCAAATTACTTTTTCTATCATGCAACCTCGGGAAATTTATTTCTTCCAATGTTCTAGTGCATGCAAGGGAAATTTGGATCTATTAATTTCTCTCTTGGTTTTTGAGATGGTAGTCTAGGCTCAACTATGGTAGTTTTTGTTGATTTCTCTCTTGGTTTATGAGATGGTAATCTTGGCTCAGTTGTGGTGGATGTTGGTACATGCACATGGATGTGTGGCTATGATCCGGATTATTTTCGGCACAAAATGAGAGCGGAGATATAACATAAAAATATTCAGAGATATTGCAAGAGAGAGAACAATATAACATAGATATATCGTAAATATAACAAGAGTCACAGATATACAGTAATACACGATTTCTATTAATGAAATAAATGTACAGAGACTGTAAAAATACAGAGTGAAAGACGTGCTAGAATGGTGGCAGCTTATCTCTGAGAAGAGATGTGATGGCTACTCGCATTTGCAAGAAGATGATTACAATGAGGCTCTGAAGGCCTTTTTACAATAAACAAGAATGCCAAAAACCCTAGACATCCAAAAACCTAATCCTAGGAGATGAAGCGCCAAAAGTCACGTGGGCCCCATTTGGGTAAGTTAGTACATCAATTTCCCGGGGTCATAACTTTTGCATACAATCTCCATTCTAGGCACATGATAGCCCGTTGGAAAGGTATCATCGAGGAGATTCATTTTGGGGGAAATATCAAAGGAACTTCAATATTGCTCCACGTTTTCCCAAAAATGTCGTTTAGGGCCTCAAAATGGCCCCGGAAGTTAAAAACTGCTAAAAATAGAAAATTACCAAAATTGCCAGAAAACTGTTTTGAGCCAGTTGGAAAAGGTGGGTGGCCACTGATATCCACCTGGATCAAGCCACTTTCCTTTTCCCAATATCACATACAATTTTAGCCATGGATTTCCTTTTTCCACCCTACCAAGAACCTAATTCTACACATACTCATAATGCTCACAAGATCATGGGCTTGGCTAATGCAATTTGCGTGTAGAGGGAAGCCATGAATAATTTCCAATTTCTTTATGATTCAAATCATCGTAGGGTAGAAGGTCTAGCAATAAACAATAATGCATATGAGAATCAAGAACAAAGAAGCTTGCATGTTTAAAATTTAACATAGGAAACATTAGGATAATTGTTAGACTGCTAAGATCCCTTATCATCCTCTTTCTTGGGTTTGTAGTCGCCGCTTTCCCCATTTTGAAACTTTCTTTTGCAAGGAAAATGTCACGAGTAAATCCAAGGGATGCTTACCCACATTCTTGGATAACATCCCTAGTAAACCCATCAACATAGAATAGTGTGCCTAACCTATGGAGATTCTAACCAAGCACCTATTGGCATAGAACTAGTGAAATACCCAACAACATTGGTGACAATACCTCCATTCTACAACCTATTTGTGACTTGCATTATATTATTATTTCCTCTTTTGTATAGAATAAAGTGCACCATGGTCATGTCTAATCATAAGGTCACTAAGAAACATATCAAAACAAAAACATAATAAACCACTTGAACAAGTCTAGTTATTATCTAGATAGGCCTTGGCCTTGAGTTTGGACTGTGAATATATACAAGTCATATTATGCATTTACACCATGGGGTCATTAAAATTAGCCCCCAAGGATCAACACTAGTCTAATGAACATATATACATCATATATCTTAGTGCCAATACTGGGGGTATTACATCTATTATTGAATTTAATGTCAATTTTGGCTATAAATAATGTGCTACTTTTAGAAAGTATTCTAGGTTTCTATTGTTGATCTCGGCATAAGAGAATGATATTTTCATCTTTAGTGGCCCAAGATTTGAAAAGGTGTTTTCCATATTTGGATTTCATACCCCATAGCTTTAGATCTAGTTGCATAAAGGATGGATGAAGTTGGCATGGTGTATTTGAGGAGAGAGAAGAAACATGCATTAAAACTTTTGTTTTTTATTCTCTAATGTTATTATGAAATTTATTTTTATTTCACAACCTTTGAAATATGCTCCTACCTTGGATTTATGCTTTCCATGTGATCAAAGTTCAAAGAAAAATGGGATTATTTCCCTTCCACAATTTTAAGAAAAATGTAATCTCAATAGGTATTTGCAATCCTTTTGCCATAACTTCAACATTCAACCTTCATTTTTGATGTTATCTATTGAATTATGGAGACCACTCACATGGATTTCCAATGACTAACCGGATAACCACCTTTGTTTCCCTTTTGAGATCCTTTTTTCCCGAAGGTTAGAAAATGATTTCAACGGATGTTTTTTCCTAAGGTATTTCAAGAGGTCTTTGTACTGTTTTGGCCATATTTTTGGATATGAATTTTGATTTTGGTTCTGTTAGTTCTGTTGTAAAAATTATTTAGTAATATTTCCAATAAATGTTTACAAGGCTTATGTGATATTTTTTTATTTAGAAATTTGTATATTGATGAATAAATTTGCGAGTTATTCTCATAAGGATCTCCCACACAATGTGCCCACTCAAATGCTCGTCTTCATCCTTGATTGATCATTATGTAGTCTCTTTATAGTTATGATGGAAGCCTATGTTGCTTCTATTATGATAAGATATAGGCCATTTTTTGGCACATGTGTTGTTTGAAGCACATATTCATAGTTTTCTTGGAGGACTCTTGTTGATATTTGACACTTTCCTGCAACTTCGTCAAATCCTTTCAAATTCAACATTTCCATCTTATAATCCATTTTCCAAAGGTTGTTCTTTGGTAGATTTATGGGATTTAAACACCCACTCTTGATCTCTTATGCCTTTGCTCCACCATGGAAACCCTTGTTCATGTGTTGTTCCTTCACCAAATACCGATTCGTATGAAGCTCATTTCTGTTTTTTGTCACCTATGATTTTGAAGGACTCTATTTCAAGCGTGCATTTTCACCTTCTTTTGGTCAAGTTGATGTTTTCAAGATTGATCATTTTTAATTTGTAACTAATTCTTAAGGCATGGTATTTTTCAATATTTGGCCATTTTCTCAATATGACATCTTTCCTAACTTCATATTAAGGGGGGGTGTGATTGGGACAATATCTACCTAGTCAAATACTCAAGTCCACATTTATTTTATTCACGTCCCTATTCCTATCTCCTAAGACAAGATTAAGGGGGGATGTTTGTAATTCCCCATATTATATGTATTCGGATTAGTCTTGCATTGTCATAAGTTCAAACCTAGTGGAGTCACCATTATGTTTAGGGGGGAATTTAGAAATAGGATGTCTAAATTAAAATCATTGGTAGATTCATAACCTAGTGAATAATAAACTAAGCCCTAGGCTACCCTAAATAAGAAAACAACTATTCATTCACTTAGTTGCAATCAAATGTATGTTTTCATAGAGAGAGAGAGAGAGAGAGAGAGAGAGAGAGAGAGAGAGAGAGAGAGAGAGAGAGAGAGAGGAAATTATCACTCCAAACTCTTTGAGAAGTTGTTATTTGACCTTAAGTGGAAAGATGAGGAGACAAACTTTCCTTTCAACATTTGTCTCCAAATGCAGTCATGTACAAAAGAAACAAAACAAATACCTTTCTTCTATTCTACAATATAATAAACCTTAGGCTCTAAGTGCTTATGGTAATAGAAAACCCTAAGATCTATGTAAGTTTCATTCTATGATAATATAATTAAAACTATGAATCAAGTAAATCAAACTATAGATTTTAGTGGGGTTGAGTGAAGAGAGTATCTTATTAATCAATTAGAAATCAAATACAATATGTTACCTTTTCACATGAAGAGATGATCTCCAAACTCCAACTCTTCATGGATTTGTCCTCTATTTGGATTCAACAAGGTCTCTTGGTCTTTAATGGTGTAAGTGCAAAGTGGGAACTCATAATTTCCATTGAATAACTCTAGTAGCTCCCACCAAAAGATCCTTAACCCATATGAAAGAGGATCTTAAATAGAGTGGTGATGTCTCTTATGTTTTTTGTATCATTAATGTGGTCCATTACTTGATAAATCCCATAAAATTAGGCATGGCATATGCACCCTAATTATCAATATTGACCAAATCACCATAGGAAGGAGTGTTTCCACAAATTGAGCACATTTGGATTTGCAAAAATTATCAAACTTGACTCAACCAACATAGGAGAGTGTGTTCATAAATAATCACATTGGGCTTTGCACAAGTGATCAATCTTGAACCAATCAAGATAAAAGGGTGCACACATCATTTTTTGACCTTTTCAAGTGGGTGTCCATGGTGCTTGTTATCGCACAATCTATACTTTTCCAAAGCATAAGGCAAGTGAAGCAAGATTGGTGTAACAAGGGGGTGACCTATCAGTGTCACCTTAATAGGAAACCCCTTTATGTTTAGGAGTAGGGTAAGAATACCCCAAGGGAGACGTCCCTAGTGACCTAAAGGGCTAGTGAAACTAAAGCAAGGATGCAAAGATAACCCCCCTCTCACTGGTCACTCAAGTCAAAAGGTATTGTTGAGTTTATGTCTTTAAGAGATGAGACTAGTGCCTTTAAGAGTTATGGAGTCAAAAGTTTCAGCACAAATTACTTGGAGAAACAATAATGATTATATTTGTCTAAGAAGATAAAGTGGATCTTTGAGGAGTAGCACCTTAAGTCCTCTAAGAACCAAATTTTAGGGAGGTGAGATAGAGAGTAGGAACTTCTAGGCCCTAGTGCCTTCCTCCTCCTTAGACCATTGAAATATATCAAGTGCAACAACAACTAGACAATAAATTCTAAAGTGCTAGCACTTTAGGGCTTTAGAAGTTTGTCTAGGTCAAATGACTTTAGTAAAGTTTAGAAAATGAAGAGCAAAGAAGTAGCACCTTAAGTCCTTTACTCCTAGGGTTTGTCAAGCAATCAATTTCATAATCTTTAACATGAATAAGCAAATATACCATAACCATTCAAAATAAAATGACAATTGTTGATTTACTTACTTCACCAAGAATAATCAAGCAATAAAACCCTAGATTGCCAAGTAACTTCACAAAAAAATGATCCAAGTTGCAAAATTTAGCCTCCAAAACAAGTGTGCCTCACAATTTCAGCCAATAAACCCTAAAAGGGCACCAAATTTAGTCATCTCTCTCATGGGAGAGTTATGTCAAAATGAATGTCAATTTTTGTGTATTTATACCAAAATCTGGCCTTAAATTAACTTTAGTTCAAATTATAGGGTCGACCTGATCAATTTGCCCTAAATTTACAAAATTAAATAAAATTACATAAAAATACCCTAAAAAGGGTGATGTCATCCCTCCTAGGGTGACGTTAGGCCTTCTCTATGAAACATTGAAGTATTCTAGCCAAGTGTTAGGCCTCCAAAGGCTCTCCTCCATGCCACACATGCCATAACTGCAACCCAACATCATCTAAATGTCAAACCCTAGCCCTGGGTGACGTCATGGGGCTACTAGGGTGATGTCCAAGGTCTCCAAAGACCAATGTCTAGGTGGGAAGGGTGGCCCCTCATCATTTTAGGCCTGCCAGGGTGCCTCCAAAGACAACGCCTCTTCCTTCACTATGCAATATGGTCATCATTGTCTTGCCCCAAGCATGGGGTCTCAACATCCATTCCTGGGCTTCAAGGCCCTCATGAAGGTCTGAATTGGTCATCTCCTCATGAATATATGTCCATCGGGAAAAGTCCTGCAAAGAAAACAAGTACGCCCTCCAGGGGTCCATGAGTCACAAGTATCATAGAAATTAAATCACATCTAATAATCAAAGCACCCAAACATGTGCATCAAACCCCCCTAACCCAAAAAAATGCTCAAAGACATTATACAACTTGCCAAATTTAGGTTTGGAAAGGGTCTCAAGATGTTCTATTGGGTCAATAAACCCTAGGTTTAGGGTGTTTCCTAGGTGGAACCAATCCCAATGATGTGTGTATGTGATATGATGTGGGGTAAACTCTTGGGCATGGGGTCCATGACATACAAGGGTTCGTATTGTCTTACCTATGGGCGCCTTTATAGAGGGTGAGTTTCCCTTTGTCCGCAATGCAATTTTTCCAAGCTCATTTGTTTTCCATTTTTCTTCTTAGCTTTTTATTTCATCATGTTTCAAAGAATTAGTTGGAGGCCACTGTCTTGGCTTAGTGTCCAGATACGACAGTGTCATTCAAAAATACCTCACAGAAATGAGAAGGTTGGCTTGTGATGACACCTCCTTTCCCTCAGTTATGCAACTGAGAGCCACTACCCTAGCTTGGTGACCAAATGATGGTAATGTCATACTGCCAAATACTTATGATCATGATAGGTCGGCTCATGATGAGACCTCTTATCCCCCAACTAACACCTTGAGTATTCATTATCATTCATTTTGTAGATCCCCATTTCTTTCAGAGAATCATTTCATTGCTGTCTCAGGGATCCTTGGGCGAATTATCTCAAAGGTTTTATGATTGGATTTTATCTTTTTCAAACTACTTTTACCCTATGGGCCTTTAGCCCCTTCTTCCCATGAGGTAAGGACAATCCCTTCTTGGGTCAATACACTCGAAGATCCCAAAAGGATAGGGAGATGGAGGAAAAAGGTATGGAAAGTGATAAGTATGGTAGGGAACGAATGATGAATTTTCAAGGAACCAATCAGTAGAAAATTATTCTAGAGGGAAACCAACTTACTAGGACATGATGACACCCCCCCTCAAGTTTAAACAAGGCAAAGAGCATAAATTCCAAGAAAACATTTTGAAATCAAGAATGATTTATTGCAACATGTTCAAATTATTTAAATATCAGAGTGATATGTACCATGATACCCAGACTCATTAACTCATGGAGCAAGACCCACTGCCTTCTGAGACCAGGCCAATGTGGTGGATGTTGTAGTTGATGATGTGTAGGATGCATCAATGAAAAGAAGGCCCCCTCCAGGGCTATGCTTAAGTCATTAGACTCTTGGGAGTCCATGTTTGGAACCTGTAGGCCTTGAGACACGATATCCTTAGTTATCCCTAGGCTAGGGGATAACAATGCTCAAGAGAAAAGGTTGTGCATATTGTCAATTTTTCCCTTTCTAGGGATTGTTGATGGTGCTCAATGAAAATTTGTGCACATTGTCATTTTACAAGATCTATGCAATATTAGCTCCATCTTTCCATTAGGTCCCTACCCTAACCTCCCTACTTTAGGCTACTTAAGAGTTAGTTAATTATTGTGTGCAACCATCCTCTTTGAATAAGGCCCATTAGATAGTAGTGGGTAGTTATTTAATGTAAAAGGGTACACTTTATAAGGTCCACCAGGTAGTTGGTACCCATTAGTGATAGGACCACAAGTAGTTAGGATTTTTGCTATTGAAAATATATTTAAAGAGATAAGAGACTATGGAATTTTTTCCTTCTCTTGTGTATTTTGGAGATTTTCTTAATGAAAGGTTGCCCCACCTTAAGAGGCAAGTGAACATTTTTTCCTTCTTCGCATTATCATAATACAAGGGTATCTTTTATAGACTTTGTCTTATTGTCTCTTATTTATAGTGATTTTACAATTATATTCTCTATATACTTGGTTGTGTTTCAAGTTTAAGAGTTAGGGAACAATACAAGTGGTATCATAGCCCTTTCTTGAGCTAACACATCTCTAAATTTTTATAGAATATTTTTCAGGATAGAGGCGTGTTCCAGTGTCTTTAAATAACACAGTGATATGTCATTCAATGGGTAAAATTGTAGTTGGGGAAGATTACATGCAGTAAATACAAGTGAATCACTTTTATGAAAACCCTTGTAACCCCTATTGGTACCCCTTTAAGTAGTATCACATTAGACAACACCTGTATACAAAATCTCACTTCCACATACCTTTAGGTATATTGAAAGTCCCTTAGGTATACCTGAAACCAACTCTAGATCAACCGATTGGCCATCTTATTGCTATATTACACCCAAAACAACATTGAGGGAGATCACTCTCTATTACTTGGGTATTCAAGTCATATGGCTAAGGGCATGATCGAGCCTCCTTAGTTGGTGCCATGAGATATTGGGTCGAGCACTACTATTGGACCCCACAAGTATATCAAAGAGATATAGCACCTAAAACTTCTTTGTCTCTAGGACCCTACAAACCCTAGCTTCTTTAGCTAGCCAATGAAATTCCTACGTATTTGCATCTAGAAGGAATTTGGAGGATTTTTAACTATAGTAATAATTAGTTGGGATTAATACTCCCACAAGAGTAGTACTCAGAGAGAGAGAGAGAGAGAGAGAGAGAGAGAGAGAGAGAGAGAGAGAGAGAGAGGAGTCTAGGTTCTACCAACACCATTTCATGATATCGATCTCAAAACACACATGGTATCATGCCGATCACTTTGATCTCCCTTTGAAGTAACCCTTTTTGTGTGGACCCTATAATACATTGATTCGGGGTATATCTGAACATAATTCTTTCAACCCATTGATTACAATGAGATAAATGGAAAATAACACTTCCACAAAATATTTGGTGGTCCCATGGTTCAGAATCACAAGATGGCCAACCTACTCAATGCCAAGATTTGAATAGCAAGGTTACCAACATTGAGGACACACTCAATGTTATGAATGAAATAATGAAATCATGTGGTGACCTATTGAAATTGTTAGGTGAGCACTTGAATCTTAGGGTACCATATCCAAACATTGATCCAACTGAGGAGGAATTTCCTGCCCATGAAGTACAGGCCACACACATGTTTTAGGATAACTCCCGTCCACACTTCCAAGATCACAATTCATGGCATCATTTTCTATAGATCGACATAAACAAATTTGATGGGTCTAATCCATCATGGTGGGGTTACCCAAATGGAACATTATTTCTCAATCCATGAGGTTATCCAAATGGAACACTATTTCTCAATCCATGAGGTTACCCAAATGGAACATTATTTCTTAATCCATGGCATTACTGATGACCTACACAAACTAAAAGTCAAGGTATTATATTTCGACCTCGAATGTTGGCAGTGGTGGAAATGGTATAAGAAGTGTTATAAAGGCTACATAGTCTGGACCCAGTTTGTGCAAGTTCTTTATGCTCATTTTGAATGTGACACTCACCATTTGGGACACATGAAATTTTTTACGTTAACCTAGTATAGTTATAGACTATATTAATACCTTTGAGAAATTGGAAATCCACATAGAGGGGCCTATTTGATTCATTTTTAAAAGAATGTTTCATCAATGGTCTCAAGGAAGCAATTCGAGCACATGTCATGATGCACCACACAAACACATGGTTGGAAGATTTTGATAGAGCTAAAGAAGTTGAGATAGTGATCAATGCACAAACTAAGAGACCTTTATTCACCACTTTTTCTATATCCCTTGTGGTGACTACCCCCATCTCATTGAACTCATAGCCAATTTGCATCCACAAGTTATCTCCTGAAGAGGTGGTAGAACATCAACACCTTCGTCTTTTCTATAATTATGATGAGCGATATTTCAAAGGGAATAAATGTAAAGAAAAAAAATATTTCAAATGGATATATCTCCACTTGACTACTTAGAGGACATTCCTGTTGAAGATACTCTTGGACCAACCTTGGAAGACACCATTCCTCCAATGGGAGATAAATCCCACTTGCAAATTCCTTTCGAGGAACCTGTAATTTCTCTCCATGCCCTATTAGATTTCTCAACGCCCCAAACCTTGAAATTAATTTCCTACATCAAGCACCACAAAGTGATTATGTTGATTAACAATGGTAGCACCCATAATTTTATATATAGGAGAATGGAACAAGAAACCCATTGTTATGTACATCCCATACATAATTTTCAAATTATGATCACCAACGGTGGTACAATGAAATGTGGGGGCTGATGTGAAAATGTGAAACTATCGATTGACAAGTATCATCTCAAAACTCATATGTTTTCTATTGAAATGGGCAGTTATGATATAGTTCTTGGGGTAGAGTGGTTACACACTTTGGGACCTATCACCATGGATTTCAAAGAATTATACATGAGCTTCACTCAGGAAGGGAAGAAACATACCCTTGAGGGGATTACATCTAGTTCCCTTGAATTATCACCTCCCATCATATGGAGAAGTTGTGAAGAAAGGCTACTTGGGTAATAGTTCATATTTCAATGTCATATAAGTAGTCAACAACACCCCGAAAAAAAATATTCATGATTTGCAATTGGTTCTCTCTAAGCATCAACAAGTATTTGAAACACCACAAGGTTTACCACCTTCATGTAGGGAGCATGACCATGGTATTCCCCTCATTCCAGGTAGTCAACCACCCAATGTGCACCCTCATCAGAACCCTTTTGCACATAAAAATGAAATTAAAAAGATCATTTAGGAATTGTTGGAGGTGGGAGTCAGATGTCCCAGTACTAGCCCTTACTCATGACCAATGGTCATGGTATTAAAGAAGGAAGGTACTTGGTGCACATGTCATATTTTTGGGGCTCTCAATAAGTTGACCATCAAGGAAAAATTTCCTATCCCAGTCATCGATGACCTCTGGGATGAACTTCATGGAGCCAATTTTTTCACTAAACTTGGCCTTCGTTCCGGCTACCACCAGATCAAGATGATAGAGGTAGAAATCCCCAAGACCACCTTTTGTACACATGAAGGTCATTGTGAGTTTTTAGGGATGCCTTTTGGCCTTTGCAATGCTCCATTAACCTTCCAGAGCCTCATGAACAAGATCTATCAACCATTCTTATGCAATATTGTGCTGGTATTCTTTGATGATATTCTAATCTATAACAAAACATGAGAATACCACATAGAGCATATTGATAGACCCTTGTAACTCCTACAAGACCACTATCTAGTCACGAAACAGTACAAATGTGCTTATGGGGCTTCAAAGGTTGAGTAATTGGGTATCATTATAAGTCAAGAGGGAGTATGAGTTGATCTCAAGAAAGTTGCAACTATGCAAGATTGGCCCCATCCCAAGACCCTGAAGAGATTGCATGGATTCTTAGGACTTATAGGCTACTACAATAAGTTTGTGAAAATTATGGAAAAATCATTGCTCCCTTAACCTTGCTACAAAAAAAGAATACCTTTGTTTGGGGTGAGGCCACTTAATAGGCCTTCTCAACTTTAAAGGATGCCATGTGAACGATTCCAGTATTAACAATGTTAGATTTTACTAAGACTTTTGTCTTGGAATGTGATGCCTTGGGCAGAGGTCTTGGAGCAATATTGATGCAATAAGGGAACCCTTTGAAATTCACCAGTAAGTAGTTATGTGACCACAATTTGGGTAAATCCACATATGAGAAATAGATGATGGTCATCTTGCATGCAATAGAGACCTAACATCCATATCTCATAGGGAAACGTTTCTAGATCAAGACTAACCATCATAGTTTGAAGTACTTTCTTGAACAAATGTTATCCTCACCAAAGAAGCATAAGTGGTTCACCAAGATGTTAGGGTATGATTATGAGATTATCTATTAGAAGGGTAAAGACAATGTGGTAGTTGATGCCTTATCTCAACAATTTGAGGAACGGACCCCTCTTTGCCTTATCTTTATCTATTCCATATTGACTTGAGGATGTCAGTTAAGAACGATTGGAAAATGACATTATAATTCAACTTATCCATAGGATTTAGGAAGATCCCAACCCTCCTAAAGGGTATACATGGAAACTACATACAATGCACTATAAAGGTTCTAGAAAATAATTCTTTCTTAAAACAAAAAATCTTAGAGGAATTTCATTCATCATCTACAACAAGTCACTCTAGATTTCATGAAACGTGTAAACGAACTAAGCGCTTTTGGGATGGAATGAAAACTGATATCTATTATTTTGTGGCAACTTGTGACACTTGCCAAAGAAACACGAGGGAAACAGTAAAGATACTAAGGGCATTGCAACTGCTATTGATTCCAACACATATATGGGTTGACATCACTATGGATTTTAAAGTGGTACATTTGAGGGTGGGAAACAAATCTGTGATCATGGTGGTAGTCTACCACCCTCCAAATATGTTCATTTTTGTGCCTTACCACATCCATTTACCCCCTCCTCAATTTCCCAATTCTTCCTTTATCAAAATTTTAAGTCACATGACATGCCCACTTCCATTGTCTCAAATGAGGACCCTACCTTCACTAGAAAAATTTGGCAGGAGTTTTTTAAACGACAGGGTGCCTAGTTGAAAATGATCACTTCGTATCACCCCCAAATAGATGGTCAAATTGAAGTAGTCAACAAGTGCCTAGAAACCTAATTGAGATGCTTTTCCTTTGAAAAAACACACTAATCGACATAATGGATTCCCCTCGCTGAATGATGGTACAATACCTCTTATCATGGAGCCACCAAAATGACCCCTATGAAGTTGTTTATGGCCAAAAACCATTTTGAGTCACTTCATATTTACCAGGAACCACCAAGTTTCATGTAGTGGATCACACACTCCACACTCCATACTAAAGGACAATTTGGTTATGGATTTGTTACCTCCCAAACTAGCAACCCCCAGGGGGATGCTACGAGGATAACATGATACAGGAAATGCATCACTATCACCTCCGTACGATCTCCCCTTCACTTTATGATAGCTCATGGAGACCAAGGGGGGTATCCCAATCCTTTCAACTACACACCTCAATACACATTAGATAGACTAGTGCCTTAGTAGCCAAATTCTTTAAGATTGTTCAACCAAGAATTAGTGCATAAAACACTATAATGTAGAGAGGGTTATGAACTACTTTTAAGAGTTATGAGATCTTATATAAATATTCTACAACATAAAATACAAACCAACACTATAAAACCACCCTTTAAATAATGAAAAATGTACCCTTTACCGCACAAGAGTGAGATCTTGTTGCACAAATCAAGGGTGATTGATATACCCGAGTTGTACCTTGATTGTTTGTTGTAAATTGGACTAGCTTGCTACTATACAAAGATTCTAGAATCTGATTTATGACAAAAGCACGAAGAATTGCAGATTTGGACCATAAAAAGTGACCAAAGAATGCCTAAAGGAACTTAGGATGAAAATCCTTTGACCCTTTTTGCTGGGACAAAGATATATTAGTGTAAAAACAACCCAACAATGATAAAAAGCAAGTACAAGTGAATATTATCCAATCAATTACTTCAAACTTGCAAAGAATGGTGCAAATCCTCCTAGGGTTTGACAAAAAAAATTCAAAGTGAAATATAACAACAATGAACCTTAAAGGAGATGATTTTCATCATCAGAATATGTTAGATAAGCTTGATAGACAATTCCAAAGTGAAATACGAGCAAGGGTAGGGTTAGATTTTACCTTTTAGGGTCAAACCCTAGCTTTAGGGTTTTAACAATTTTGATTTTTTATGTTGTAATTAATTTTTGGAATTGAATAAACACTTAAATCAACCACACGAACATTTGATAAGACAATAAAGAGCAATATAAGAGGGTTGATTTGCCTCCTACGGTTAGAAATTCATCAATTTAGCACAAATCCTTGGATAAAAATGTCTAGAAAGTAAAAGTAAACCGTTAGATTTATTCTAGACAACACAATAAATATTCCTCATCTTTAGCCTTGAGGACAACACTGCTTTGGAAATGGGAAGGCATGTTAGGATCCTACCCTAACCTCCCTACTTTAGGCTACCTAGGAGTTAGTTAATTGTTGTATGCAACCATCCTCTTCGAATAAGGCCCATTAGATAGTAGTGGATAGTTATTTAATGCAAAACGGTTAACTTTATAAGGCCCACTAGGTAGTTGGTTATACCCTTTAGTGACGTGACCACAAGTAGTTAGGGTTTTTGCAATTAAAAAGCTATTTAAAGAAATAGTAGACTATGGAATGTTTGTCTTGTGTTTTGTAATTGGAGCTCAACTTAGTGAAAGGTCGCCCCACCTTAAGAGGCAAGTGAACATTGTATTATCATAATACATGGGTATATTTTATAAACTTCATCTTATCGTCTCTCGTCTTTGCTTATTTTGCAATTATATTCTCTGTATACATGGTTCTGTTTAAAGTTTAAGGGTTAAGGAACACTACACTTTCAAATTCCACATGGTGATGTTTTCAAGACTCTAAATGTTTCATCCCCAAGGTGTAGAACAGTCGGTGAGGGAGTGTGCTGTTAAGGCACTCCGTGTTGCTAAAGTCACCGGTTAGAAACCTGTGGGGACAAAAAATCCAGCAATGTCAAGGGTTAGTGTGGCTCATGCCAAGTGTGATCCCCGGGTGATTTTGATGGCTTAGATGCCCCTGAGTCATAGTTTCTCAGCCACAGGCTAGTCCCGCATGTCACGGACAAACTAACAAACAAACAAAAAAGACTCTAAATGTATCATGGTGAAGAAAATAGAGTGTTGACACACAACACCACCAAACAAATGACTATACTGCCACTTCAAGGGAGGAGGAAGGGAGTGGAGTCATCTCTTGGTTCTTGAATAAATTAGGGAACCAAAATGGGGAGGTGAAGGGAAGAGGAAAAACCACTAGATTACTTGTCAACATACAGTTTTAATGTTCATCTAGGGCTGGTTTGAATTTAATGGGTACTTTGATTAAGTCTTGAGTGTTTCTTTTAATGCTAGGAAATGAAGGGGAGATTATAAATAAACATGATATTTACCTCCTAATTGGTCTAGTTGATCTAGCTAGAAGTGGAATGTGACAAAACCAAAGAAGAAGGAGAGAACTAGAGAGAACACATTTGAGTAAAGAAGTGACTCGATGAGTTGTTGAAATCAACAAGAGTTGATCTTCCCTCCACACTCCAAAGCACCAAGATCATCTTTGTATTGTACTTGGAACATAATATGTCTAAACAATGCAATGTGTTCTCTCCCAAACTTGATCTTTAGATATTAAGTCTTGAATGCCATTGGAACAAACCTTGAGAAAATTAGAGGAGTTGTCGATTGTCACCTCAATAGCGCTTCTCTCACCTTAGAGATGGTGCTTTTCCATATCAAGAGGGGTATCATTGATTACTATCTCTGATATACAATGAACCTTAAAAGTTGTAATATTAGAGATTAGAAACAATAATTAACAGATTAAAAAGAATAAAGTTAAAATATTGGTTGGATGGAATGGGACTGGTGTCTATCCTTTGGGGTTACAGAGTCACAATTAACACATAAGGGCATGGAAATAATGGGAGCAGAAATTAGTGAATGAATCTCGCCAAGAAAATCAACCAGTGTAAACATTGTGTCACTTTCATAAAACCTTTGATACTAGAAATGTGAAGGTCCAACAATCATTTCATGATCTCCTTGATTATCATTAACTTGATAAGTAGAGAAAGATAGGAATAACAAATGGCCTTAGAAACATCATCAACATCTCACCATTGTACATATTCACCTACTTGATTTATATTAAGAGGTCAACAACAAGGAGAGAGAGTAACACTACAACAATGAAATTCGAAACTACATACCAATTCCTTTGCAACAACAAATTTTGTTGTGTCTCTTTAAAAAATCTTTGTGTTGCTCATTTTCTTCATATGATTGCCTTTTATGAACAAAATTTGGGTTAGTATGGTTGTTGATTTCACATTTTTCTTTTATAGTATTAGATCAAGGACCAAACACATAGCAACCCCCTTCATGTGTACCATGTTTTTCATTGCAACAATCATTAAAAGCATAAAGCTCATCCTCATCAAACTCAAGAGCTTTGCATATCTCCTTTTCTTTCTAAACCTTATATGTTTTTTCTTAATCATATCATTTTTAAACAAGCAAGGAATGTAAGAGCATGCATATCTTTTAAGTTATCATAACTGTTACATACTTGATAAAGAATGCTCCTCATATGAATCCAAAATAAAACTATAGAAACTTATTTTTTAGTGAGGATTCTCACCCAATTTTAGGAATTTCTTTCCCAAATGTAACCTGCAAGCCAAGGCTATGAGATAACAAGATTAATAATGCAACAACCAATCAAAGAATTCTCCTAAATTTATACTCTATGAGCTAGTGCAATATTAAGCCCAAAAGGTGAGGTAGGGATCCCAAAACTCTTTTTCCTCTCAAAATTAGTACTTTTCCATTAAAAAGAGCTACTTTCCATGCATTATAACCTAAATAAGGTACTCACCGCATGCTTACCCTCTCACACACCACTTACCATTTCATGGCTTTCCTTTCTTTTCTTTCCAAAACCACCAAATTCTATATGTTTTGCAACATTTATATATTTAAGTTACATGGTCATGCTCATATTATATCTCATATTACATACATATATCTCATTAAGTAATCAGAGACAGGAATGTGGTGTAGGCCTTGTTCTTAAAATGAGTGGGGTTCATTTTTTTTAAGGATTCATCTTGCTGTTGGTCCTGGCAATAACATTAAAGAAGAATTACTTGGTTTGTGGGGACTCTTGACTTTTGCTTTGAGGTGTCATATTACTGAGCTTATGGTGGCTGGTGATTCCAAGGTAGTTCTTGACTGGTTTGTTGGTAAGACTCAGTTAAATGCCTTATCTTTGAGGCCATGGATGAAGAAGATCTTGGAGCTTAAACAACATTTTTGTTGGCTTCATTGCTTTCATGTGCATAGGCAGTACAACACTCTGGCGAATTCCCTATCAAAAGAAGCACTTGGGAAAAGGCTTCAGTGGCTGAGCTTTGAAGAAGTTTTTGAGGAAGCTGTTGTCAGCTCTGGCTCTTCTTTCATCTTTTAGTTATTTCTGCTCTGGCATCATTCACTGAGGATGTTGCTTTTTGCTCATAAACTGTTTTATTTCAGCTGGTTGTAGAGTTTTAGTTCTTTGAATTTGAATTAGTTTTTGGATTATCTTTTGAAATTTGATGTTTTGGATGATGGAAATTTCAAAGGTATGGTAATTTTGACAGAAAAGGTCATGTCTTATGATTCTTTGTCATTCTATATATTGTAAAGTTTCTTTTGATTCTTAATGAATAGCATTGAAACTGTTTTTTCATGGGGAAAAAAATAAGAGACAAAAGAAGCATAATGCACCTTTCCTACATGCAAATTTGTAAAAGCAATGAAAATTATAGTTAAAAATAAAATTATACTTCCATCCTATGCAACAAATCATTGCATTAGATATATCTCATTAAAGAATCACAGGAAGCATAACGCATCTTTCATGCATGCAAATTTGTGAAAGCAATGAAAATTAGAATCGAGTAAACCCCCTTTTCTCAAGGGGTTGCAGGGAACCAGTAGAATCCAAAGCAGATGCGACCTTCATAAGTCATTTTTGTAGAGCATGCTACATTGTTTTATTCAATATATGATTTAATAAAAGAAGCTCCTCTATCCTTGATCTTATTGCTTGCATCAACCAGCAAAGCTTAACAAGACCAACCACATTTCATAATCTGAACATGAATCGGCTTTCCTTATTCCAAAGCTGCTACGCTGGCCCATGCCTTGAGGACAATGACAATTGTGAACTGGTTTTGTTTCAAGCCCCTGTATTGCATTTGGGAAAATAGTTTAAGGTTTCTTCACCATTCTCATATTGTGCATATCCCGCAACCACCGCAGTCCGTGAAATTGCTTTATGTTTAGGGATTGTATGAAACACACGAGGTGCATCTCCATTAATGTGTAATTACAATGTAACCACGTAGGCATTGAGGCTCTGATACCAAAAATATCAGTCCGGGCAACCAAAATAATCTCCTTTCAAATCTAGCAAGTTTATTATTAAGTCTGGTAGCAAATCCCCTAGACTACTACTCAACTTAAGCAAAGAACTATGAGGTGGGAGTTCAAAGGATGCTTCCAGTGAGTTACCCTTATTTAACAGTGAACAGTTAGTTTGCTGCAGCTGCACTGTGTGCAAGAGGTGAATAAAAGACCTTATTCTGCCAGGGTAGAGAGTTTGTATGACACCAATACTTGGGCTAGTTTTCAAGCAAGGTGGCTGTAGTTGATTGACATTCTCAGCAGATTTTAGCTTGTTTTGAAAAATATCATTATATAGAGTACATGGGAATATAAAGATGGATTTTTGAGAATAGAGGTTTTATTCCATTTGGGATTTTATCTCTATAACTCCTGTGTTCCATTGCTTTGCTGCTGGTTGAGCTATTAATTTATTATGAGCTGTTTTAGGCATTAGTTATTTTCTGTAAAAGATTTTTTTAGCTTACATACTTGAGTTTTTTTGGAATGAACTACTGCTTCCCGGGAACAATTCATCAACGCAGATTTTGACATTAATCTTATTTTACTGTATGTATCCAGCAATAAAGCAGAGTTCCATGAATATTATGCTCACAGATTTGAAGCACGATGCTTACAACTGATGTACTGAGTACTTTTCTCAGTTTCCTCGAAGATGAGAATACTTCCAAACTGATTTCAAAACTAGTTGCAGTCCCCAGGGTAGGTAACTTGCACATTTCAGTCTTGCTGCCTCTTGATAGTGTCAAAGGTCCCTGCTATGACTCATTTGCTGCTGTAATTATTAATTCAATCAGAGAAATATGTGTTACAACCGCTGCCAAGTCCAACCTGACCTTGGAAATACATGCCACAACTGCTGCTGTATGCGGCATGGTTAATGAGTCTGTTACAGGGCGAGAATTAGCCAATTTACCTTCATTAGTGGATATGTTAATCAGAGCTGCTAATGGGGGTTTTACTTCCAGATCAGAATGTATGCATTAAGGCTTGTGTTGATATAGCCTGCATGGTCGTTGCTGTGCGAGCAGTCTTTATCATGTTACTGCAGAAGATTCTTGCAGCTCAATCCATGTTGCTGTTAGCGTTTATACGTTGCTCTTTCTTGTGGTAGCACAGTATATTTGAATAATCATGCATAAGACAGACTGTCATGCTCTGTTTCTGCGCATCTTCTTAGACCTATTTGCTACAGGACTTCGAAATAAACTTGCTAGAGTTGAAAGGATACTCTTTTGGTTTCCCAGACTGATCATCCATACTCCCATATTTGCTATACATCTCAATAGAGAGCACTCCCAACCAAAATTACAGACTTTAATGTAGATTTGATGATATGGGCAAGAACATAGCTGTCCTGTTTCTGATCTGCTGGGCTGGCACATGCTCTGAGGCCATTGAAGTACACTGGCCAGGCTCCACGCCTGCCCATTGCATTTTGATAAGAAGTTGTAGATACTAAAAGCCTCCTGAGAACATTCATTTTGGATATATCCTGCAATCATGGCTTTTCAAAGAGCCCCATTTCCATGGACTTGATTGCCCTGTTCCACAGCATGTACGAAGCACATACAACCTCTACGTTGCAGAACATAATTTTGTAACGCAGCTATTTGTCTTCAGGGGATTTGAACCCGAGGTTCAACACCAAAAATCACTGGACAATTGGGTGGACACATTTTGGGTGGACACATTTCTTAATAATATTAAGAAAAGTAAAATAGTGATATCATTAACAATGATCACTGCTAAGTTAAGAAATTGTGGTGTAATGAAGATATAATGAAAAGGGATAATTAACATTTGATTTAAAAAGCTAAAAGTTTCTTTACATTATAGTTAGTTTAAAAAGGAAGATCAGTATTGTTAAAATAAAGTAAAAAAAGTTTTCATTAGTTAGTTTTACAGTGAATTTATGAATTTGGGATTGAACTAATAGTTTTACTGTGAATTTGGGATTGAAATAATTCTAAAATATCGTGAAATGATATAATTTATTATTTTTGATATACAGGATATTAATAATAAAGTGGAGGCTGATTTTTTTTTTTTTTAATATTTTGTATATGTCTATGTTAATTTAATACATAACTGTAAATTTTTATAACTTATTAACTCATTACAACCAAACAGATTTGTGAATAACTTTTCCCCAATCTGTAAGATCAACAGAAACAGATTTGCGAATAACTTTTCCCCAATCTGTAAGATCAACAGAAAATGTTAAATAAACCTTATTACATTGCTTACCAATCTTTTAAAAATTCGATAAACCAGAATGGACAAAATTAATGAAAATCATCTTTCTTCATCATCAAAATGACTGTCATTGATACCGGCCATTGCCACGGCCGAATAATTTCAAATCCCGTTCGCCATTGCCACTGAGGTTACATCCATGAATCTGTTTCCTTTTTCGCATTGTTGGATTCCATGAAACCAATTCTTTTTGGCATTTGTCAAAAACTTCGCCACAAGAAGCATACGTGCCAATAAGGGCACTTTCGTGAAAGACATCTAACTCGTATCCAGATTTCATATGCGTATTTGGTCGATAGTTTGTTATGTCAGTGATGTAGAATCGAACACCCGTTTTCCGTGAAATTTATTTGTCCCACATGCAAACAGAGTAAGAGAGTGAGGGGAAAGCGTTGGTATAACTATAGAAGAGAACAAGTTATCCAATTGCCTTAAACTAATGAGTAAGGAAAACAAAGTGAGCGGTGGGAACTGCTCACAGCGCTGACAAATTGTTGCGCAAGAATTTATGGAGGGGTTATAGGCTGGCCGAGAGTTGATGCTGCTTACTTTGCAGAACTCTCTCGCGCGGGCCTCCTAAACCGCCCACTAAATCTAAAGCCCAAGCATGTAATTATATTGGAAATTTAATGTATAATTATTCTGAAAATTTGGTCTTACTAAACGTATAATTTTACTGGAAATTAAACATTCAATTAATTTACAAATTTTGTCTACGAAAGACTGGATAATCTTAAGAAGCCCAAACATATAATTATTTTGGAAATTCGAAATATAATTGGTTTGAGTTTGAGTATGTAAAATATAAGATCAACTATCCTCAGTTTGGTTAGGTGAAGTAAACCACCAATGGTATCTTCACTTTGGTTAGGTGAAGTGAGTAAACTACAATGGTATATTGTTGGCTAGAACATATGAATAAAATATGTACAATTTAGAGTACGATTTAGATGCTAGAGTTTCTCTTTCACATGTCTTTGTTTTATGGGAGAGAGTGCTAAAAGGATAACCCCTGGAAAATCTACATTAACCTTTCTGATTTCATACCTCATATAGAGTTTATCTTTCACATGCCTTTGTTTTATGGGAGAGATAGCTAAGGATAACTCCTTGAAAATCTACATTAACCCTTTTGATTTCATACCTCATATAGAGTTTTTCTTTGACATGTCTTTGTTTTATGGGAGAGATAGCGAAGGATAACCCCTTGAAAATCTGCATTAACCCTTCTGATTTCAGACCTCATATCTCTAGAGATAGCCAAGGATAGCCCCTTGATTTACATTAACCCTTATGGTTTCATACCTCATACCTCTAGCTTAGGGTTGACATTTAAGTAGGATTGCATATGGTTGGGTAATGAATGTTTTGATTGACTATTATTTCATATGTTTGTGAGTGCCTCCTTTATCGTCAAGGGGCATTCCTTTGTCCTTAACTTCATTGATTGGATTGAATATGAAATTTAGATGGTCATTGTAGTGATGGAAAAATAACTAAGAAAGTGATTCAACGTGGATTATAGCAGCGTGCACTCTTCTCATATGCATGTAATATAGAAGAAAGGTCACATGTGTTAAAGAGTTGAGAAGCCCTTTGTGTGGAAAAATCTCATTGAATACAACACTGGCCCAACAACTATTTGATAATTAGATATTATTGATCACTTGACTAAATGGGTAGAAGAAGCATCTACCAAATATTGCATAGTTGAAGTCACAATAAATTCTTGTAAGAAAACAAAATCACAATTTATCATTGTCTAAAGTGCCTCACAAATAACCAAGGTAAACACTTTATTAATTACGTAATTTACAATCAGGGTTTACCATACAACATCATAGGAATTCACCATATTATTTGCAAGCCAATGAAACTATTAAATCATACAACAAAATTCTAAAGAAGGCATTGATAAAGATTTGCAAGTTGGAAGGAACAAATGGAATGATAGAATTCCTTCAATCATGTGTACATACCAAACATCTTTCAAGATGTTAGTAAGACAAATGCCATTTTGGTATGGCGGTGGTTGTTCCCACATAATTTTGGTTCCAATTTTGCATATTGTTGTCATGGCCACACTTGTTGACATTGCATCATTAAATGAAACACTAGTCGAGTTGGAGAATCAAGAAGAAATACACATTATTTCTAACTACACAAGTTAGTGGGTGAATAACAAAAAATAACATGGCATGGATGAAATATCAAAGTGATATAATTGAATGGTAATCAAAAGTTGTTTTTGTATAATAGTAAGTTTTTGTGTATTCTAGGTAAAACTAAAATATGGTGGTTGGGTTCATATGTAATTCATGAGATTCTACATAATAGTGCAGTGAAAATGAAACCATTGTAATGAGAGCTTATGAAAGGCCACATTGATGGGAAAGCTACTTGATGCACACACCTAAGTCAAATATCGATGGGAAAGCTTGTAAGGAAACAATGGATAAGAAAAGATAGTCTTTCTAAAGGACAATGACCCCCTTTCATCTTCCCCCTCTTATGGTATCATAGTCCTTTAATCCCTTCCTCAAACAACTTTTTTGGTGGATATTATATTATTATATATTTCCTCTCTCTACATGTTTTTAAATGAATATAAGCTTACCATGGAAAATAGAACCACCACACCATAATTCTATCCCACCACTAGGAATTCATACATATTCATTTGTTGAACTTTGGCCTTCAACTTTACACTAGGAATATTTACAATGCATTTATATTTTCACAGCATGGGATCATTATAGCTCAACCAACATGGCTTGTCTCCCATCACAACCACATTATACGATAATTACATGATTTATTTACATTNTCCCCCCCCCCCCCCCCTTAGAATGATAACAATCATCGATGAACCTTTCTTTCCATCAACAAGACCTTGTCTTAACTTTTTAGCTGCATTTGCAATGCTATACTTTTCATTGCAAACTTGCATTTGTTGGCTACTTTGGATAACATTGTCCAAAAATTCCTTTCATTGTTTTGAGATGCTTTCAAGGCCTTATCATTTCAACATATACCTAGAACAATCATTTGAGGAAAACATGCACGTTATTGCCATCTCTATGCAATGCTTATTCCATCCATAGGAATTTTAATTCATAACCGAAGCACATATATTCAAAATACAATATATATTATACAATTTCATCTCAATACTTATCTATATAAATATATGCTCACTCCACATCACAACCACAGACGAGATTCAACATATTGTCTGCTTTGACACACCCAAAATATATATTGCTTCTTGATTCATGTTGTGGCTCAATTTTGACTAAGTGTTGGTGCAAAGTGGAGTTCAACACATGATGAATTTGTAGTAGTGAGACTGGAGAAACCCGAGTACATGGGGGTTGAGGAGTCATCTGATATATGTTTTTTGCCTAGTTTTCTTGATCCTTTGTGCATGTCTCCAAAGACACGACTATTTTTATACTCTTTTGTATGAGTGGCTTACAACTAGAAAATTCCATAGTATATTTTGAAAACTTCTGTAACCACTCCAATCCCCTATATATACGAAGCTTGTAATGTAATAATAAAAGTTAGCCTGATCACTAGTTAGATGAGTTAGCTATAATTCTAAGTCCTTGGTTGTAGTTCTACATCAGATTTATATAATATAATTCATTCTATTAATACAATTATCATTGTTATACTTACGCATTTGTGTTTCTACTGTATCTAGATGATATATATGTGCTTGTAATTGATCTGAATGTTATTAGTTATGGTTGTTTAACTAAATGCACTGACTGATGAACTTGTAAGGAATGCAACCACCACTAAATATTTAACATTATGCACTTTAATCACATGGAAACCACCATAAACACCAAGAGTGAGACCTCCTTCCTCATGGAAGGTTGAATATGTTAGCACACTAGACTACCTCAGGCCATTCTTGGGAGGAAGGTTGAATATGTTAGCACACTAGACTACCTCAGGCCATTCTTGGACACCTTCCATGGGCTCCATGTTTGTCACAAAGCCAAAAAAAAGGTTTCTCTATGTAAAAATCTACCAGACAAACACTTAGCCAAAAACTTAGATTTCAACCTCCAATAGTCGTTCACCAATAATGCAAGTTAACTCAACATGCAACTAGAACTATGAGCATAAACAATAAATGATTAAGGTCTGAAACTTAGTAGTGGAAAATAAATGAACAATGGACAACATTTAAACACATTTGACACAAGAAATTTCTGGGCAATGCCCCTGGCAAAACCCACAAGGGAAAAACCAGTCAAGGAGATATTCTTCTTATTGAGCTCATAGGAAAAATATGAGTTTACAACAACAATATTTTCAGCATTAAATACTCAGTACTTATCTAGAAAAATGTGCCAATAATCCATAGATTTTTATGCCAAGTCTGCCTTGAAAAATGTGTCAAACTATTGTATGGCCCTGTATAGTCAAAATAACAACAAACTATGCCCAAACATCTATTGTATGGTATAGTACCCTTTTATATAGACTTCTCTTAGAAAAGTGCCTTGGAAATCATGCCAAACATCAGCTGAATGGATGCGTTGATTTTTATGCCTTACTCTTG